>RWGZ01000940.1:2924-72711 GCA_009725065.1 Utricularia reniformis
TTTATATTTGATACCTTAAAAGCTAACACATTAATGTTTTAAATATATCACTGGTATTTTTAAAGTTTAAAGATATATTTATTAAACTTATAATAAAATAAATGGAAACACAAAAGTTTTTAATTTTAGAAGAATCATTTTAAACTCACACAAAACAATTAATAAAATATTGAATGCACGGTAACATGGTTAATATGAGAAGATTCCCGGTTTGGATTCGTGATGCTCTTCTGTGTTCAAAAATTTAGTGCAACTTCAGGACGGAAACAAGGAGAAAAATAACTTTCCAATGTCATTCTCGACCTAATTCTACTGAGAATTGCACAAAACCCGAATCTTTCGTGAATTGCAACAACGCCTGGAACTGCAATTACCGCCAAATGTACTACTGAACCCGCGATGTGAGCAGACAAAAGGGTCGCCGTTCTTGATGATGCTCATTTCTCCTACGGATTCCCCAATTCGTATTCTCTCTGGGTAACGGAATAGATTATTTATACAAATTGTAGAGCGATTCACTCTTCGTACAGACTTTCCATTCCGAAATGCATAATCTGGAGATTTATGTTGGGGGGTTGGTCGGGGTTTGTGTTGATCTGCCTAGGTGTGATTCACGTTTGATCGGCGGTTTGTTTTTAGAAGATTCCGCGCCAGCGTCATTTGTTTCTTTGATGTCTACAAGGCACGATTCCTCTAGGACGATGGGGTCTTCTGCTGTGAAGAGACGGAGGGGGAAAGTAATCAGCGGGATATGGAAGCGGAATGGGTTCGTGTGTATAACAACGTCTTCAATCAATGATAATATTGGTGGGGATTGGTCGGAAGGTAGTATTTTGGGTGATCTGAAGGAGAAGAACGGTGACCGTGAAACTGAGGATGAGAACGAAACGGTGTGTCTGAATGAGATTGTCAAAAAAGAACAAAGTTTTCTTTTGAAACAAAGAAAAAGAGGAGCATTGAATACCGCGAAGCATCTCTGGGCAGGTGCTGTGGCTGCAATGATCTCAAGGTTTGCATTAAGAAAGGAGTTACTTTTTGATAATTCATTGACTTGATTTGGAAGGTTCATTCTCGTATTAATTATGCCTTGAAACTGTTTGAAAATTTGCACCAGAACTTTCGTTGCACCATTGGAGAGATTAAAACTCGAATATATGGTTCGTGGTGAACAAAGGAGTCTTTTTGAGGTTATCAAATCAATAGCAGACACTCAAGGGCTCAGAGGATTTTGGAAAGGGAACTCTCTCAATATTCTACGCACAGCACCATTTAAGGCTATCAATTTCTATGCTTATGATACGTATAGAAATCAGCTGCTAAAATGGACTGGCAATGATGAGACAACGAATCTAGAAAGGTTCATTGCTGGTGCTGCTGCCGGAATTACAGCGACCATTCTCTGTATTCCTATGGACACTGTAAGTAAACGTTTTATCACAATCTAGGGCTGTTTTTTGAGTTATCGGTTGATATTTCTTTGCTTTTGCCTACAATCGCAGATTAGGACAGTTATTGTAGCACAGGGTGGTGAGGCCATGGGTGGTTTAGTTGGTGCTTTTCGACATATGATAAAAACTGAAGGATTCTTTTCCCTGTATAAAGGCCTAGTTCCCTCCATAATTAGCATGGCACCTTCTGGATCCGTCTTCTATGGAGTTTATGACATATTAAAATCAACGTACTTGCGATCACCGGAAGGTCAAAAAAGGATTCAAAATATGAAACAACAAGGAGATGAATTAAGTGCTGTGGATCAGCTTGAGTTGGGGCCTATTAGAACTTTACTATATGGAGCTATTGCTGGTGCTTGTGCAGAAGCTGCTACATATCCATTTGAAGTTGTTCGAAGACAACTTCAGATGCAAGTTCGTGCTACGAAGATGGGCTCGTTACCAACCCTTTTGAAGATAGTCGAGGAAGGAGGAATTTCTGCATTGTATGCCGGAGTAATCCCCAGTTTGTTACAGGTGAATATTCTTTTCGTTTTAAGACTTGAATTCTTGCGGCTGTGGACCTGAATTTGCATGATTAGTACATATATTCGCATGGTTAGACGTTCCTTCTACTGCTTAATATGAAACGCAGATCATTTGAAAAAGTTCTTATCTTTACCTTTGTAACTTTCAGGTTTTACCATCAGCTGCTATCAGCTACTTGGTTTACGAGTTCATGAAGATTGTGCTCAAAGTAGAATAGGACATACTTATTTTTGCAAATTTTCAGTTGTTCTCCAAACTTTTGAGTTATATCTCTTGCCAAGTTTACAATATCAACTTAGAAGACTACTATGATTCTTCAATAACATCCAACTATCTCAAGATGCATCAAAATTATCATTTCAAAACCAGGTAATGTGATATTCGCAGAATTACCGAAACAATAAAGAGACGTAACGGTGGCTGTGGTGGAATCTGTGATGCCTTCTTGCCCCTTAAGTGTAAGGTTTTATTGTAAGTTATCAAAGAAGAATTCTATTAATCACTGTACAATGTACATGAATGAATTGAAACTAAGCCCTACTCCTACAATCTATCTATTGCAGGGCATCATCGAATCAGTGACCGGGTGTGCCTCAGCACATTGTTGAATGGACGGCTATTGGCGTATGCAAGTATGTTATTTTTCATTGTATCCGTAATCTGCCAAATTTTAAACCCAAATCATTATCATGATCAAAGAATATATTTCAAGTCAAGCAAGTTTTTAAAATGTTTGAACCTTTCCCAGGCCTTCTCTAGCGTAAGGAAGGGCCCTACGATGTGCAGATGAACTCGTTGATGCAGATTTCCTCCTGTTTTCTTCTTTCCCTGTGATGGGTAAGTTATTGATATTCTTCAAATTGTCCATGTATGCTTGCTGCATGCTTCTGCTTCTCGTAGTCACAGATGGAATTTTTAAACATTGTTGCCTGTTCATTACCCCTGGAGGCAGGCTTGATTCCTAGATATAGTATTATTTCCTTGTTAGAGTTCATGTAGCAATACAAAAGAATAGTGTATTTTGTTAGAGTTGATACCAGGAATAATACAGTGGCACAATGCTTCATGACTTCCAAGTTCATTCTTGCATCTTCTAGGCTCCTGAAAACAAGACAATCTTATTCATTACTTTTTTTTTTCAGGGCTGATCAGAAAACTTCCAATTTACCTGTGGATCTGCTGACCAAGACCAAAATAAGCTGCCAAAGTAGCCATCTAATGAAGATTTCAAGATTTGGTCAGTATTATAAGGAACTGAAAAAACCAAAGCTTTAAGAAATCCACAAGACCTTCATATTCCCAGCTCTCCTTCCAAACTTCTCCCTTAGAACTCCAAGAGAATCAATGATCCCGGCAGGAGACGGTGCAGGCCTGTTGATTTCAGCGAAGGCTTCTTTGATTCGTACACAATCAAAGGTTTTTATGTTGTGTCCAGCCCATATTCTTCCATCAAGAACCTTGAAGATCTCATCAGCAACTTCTTCAAACCGAGGTGCATTAGCTACATGATCACGCGTAATCCCTTGACTCCGTGCCGATCTAATCGGTACAGCCATCATGTTCTCCGGCCTTATCAATGTGCAGAAACTTTCAAGTTCTACTAGCTTTCTTGGACACACAACTATCGCCCCAAACTCGAGGATGCAAAAGCCTTGTCCGGTTCTGATCGGAACTGTAGTCTCTAAATCAAAGAAGACAATTTCAGGTGGAGAGGTATAAACATTTCTCCCAGCCATTTTTTATGGTAGAAAATTGGGTTATGTTCATATATTTATAAAGAAAGGAGAATGCATGAAAAAGGGATATTCTTGACATGCAAAAGGGATTGATTGTCTTGTAATTCAAGTCACTTCTTGATAGAAAATTGTGGAGAACCAAATGAAAAGAAGTTTGGGTGATGATTGAGAGTTGTTCTTTTGATGTTTACGTAGCCCCGTAGGTTGTTTCCAAATAAAGTAAACGGATAATTCTCTTCTTTCGTTTATCCTCAACTGTAGAATTGGGTTACGCACAAAGCGGGGCACCCTAGACATTGAATACACGTTAACTCCCCCATGTGTTGAAACAAATTAATGTAAGAAGAGTGGATGTTTTTATGACCTTAAAATGCACGTCATTACAATTTTGTATATGGTCAAACTCTTGACAAATGAACTTCAATGACTTTCTATATCCCAAGCCACACAGAATCCCAGCGCCCCATCTCGCTTTAACTGCCCACAAATTCCTTTACATCTTGTTGTACAGCACCTTAAGTCGAAATCGAAATCGAATCTCGGAATATTTGATGTTTTTAAGGGAATCCCTACACTTTGAATGTATTGAATGAGGTTATAGTATTATTGTATTAGATTTTTTGTAATTTTGATAAATCTTGTACGAGGAATCTGTGAAGCAAAGAAAGCTATATATTAGAAGCCTAAACACATGAGTGACTAAAATTGGTGAGACTTGAAATGGGAAGAAAAATCGAAATAGAGAAAATCAATGACCAAACAAAGTGTCAAGTGACATTCTCTAAACGAAGAACTAGTTTGATTAAGAAGGCTAATGAAATTGCAGTGTGCTGCGATGTAGATGTTGCGTTTGTCGCCTTCTCCCCATCCGGCCGTATAACCAAGTATTCGAATCGAAAGAGGTTTGTTTTCTTTCGTATAATCATCTTATTCCGATGTGGGATTCTATTAAAATCATCGTCTTTTCCAGGATCGAAGATGTCATCCAGCGTTACGCAGATCTCCCTATTGAAATGAGACTCAAGTAAGAACACTTCCATATTAAAATCCACGTATTTTACCATGTAACTAAACTCACTTTTTCCTTTGTCATCAGCAAATGTAGTGATTCTTTACAGGGAAGGATTCAGCAGTTAAGGCATCTTGATCATTTCAGTGGTGACAGCAGCAAGCTTCATTTCCTCGATAAACAGTTAGTTTTTCCTTATTCATTAGCCTTGTTGATGTAATAAAATCTGAATAAGTTTTCTTTCTTCGGTTTTCGTCGATCTTTCTACTTCGTATCACAACTCGGATATTAGAATTGAGGTACGAGGATTCGATTGTCTCTATGTCTCTTAATAATATGGTTTTTATTGTTAATTTTTCTGTTTAAAACAGAATCTTGAGCTTCAAATTAAGAAGAGTGATCTTGAACTGCAAATTCTAGAAGCC
Source organism: Utricularia reniformis (assembly GCA_009725065.1). NCBI lineage: Eukaryota > Viridiplantae > Streptophyta > Magnoliopsida > Lamiales > Lentibulariaceae > Utricularia > Utricularia reniformis. The sequence goes on from RWGZ01000940.1 coordinate 8,074, forward strand.
AATTTGAGGCAAGTTGGAAAACTTTATAATTTATAAGCTTTCGATGATTGTTGCAGCTCGTTTGTTTAGGGACTTCGAACTGAACCCCGGAGAAGAGCTCTCGTTGCATCGCTTATCATGGTGTGAACGAAACTTGACTAATTCTCTAGATAGAGTCATGGCTGCACAAGTTAGTTTTAGAGTATGCTACATTTACATTGTAGCTTCATTGAATTTTACTCTTACTCGTGTTTTTTAGATCGCTTTAAATACGAAGGGAACCGCAAACTTCGGTTTTTCCGATCATATGATGATGCAACATGATCCTTTGATTAGTACCCAAGTTGGGGAGATGTTAGTCCATAACTTAGTTCAAGAAAGAAGCTTTCATGGAATGGAGGATGAAGAGATGTTCGGATTTGACCAGTCAAAGTTTAATCTAGTCTCGGATGGGACCCACATGCCCGTTCATGATTCATACAATACCCTCGACTCAAGGTCCATAAGTTTTTTTTATAAAGGAAAGATAGTTAGATTTGATAATGATTTATAGAGATTGATGGAAATGAATAGGGTGAATTCAAGTTTGAACATTGNAAACAAATTCGACACCGATCATTAAGCCTCTGCCTCTCACATCACCGATTACTAGAACAAGTAGAAAAAATTCCTTAAAACAAACATGTGACAAATTGTGATGCAGTAGAAATAGCAACAAGAGAAGAAGAAGAAGAAGAAGAAGAAGAAGAAGAAGTTACTGTCGTGTTTCTGTTGAAGTTGTTTGAGACGTTGAATGAGGTGCGAGCCGACTACAGCGCAGTGTTGTTGACGTTTCTCTTTGTCTAGAACTTTGAGAACAGCAAGTCCACCAGCAGAGCATACAGGGTTGCCACCAAAGGTATTAAACTGTATTTTCTGAGCTAATACACTTGCTATTTCTTGAGTTGTGACGACTGCTCCGAGTGGCAAACCATTGCCAATTCCCTGATTTTCAAACATCAACGCTCACGAAAAATAAGGGCCAGCGGAACATCTAGATATTATGACGATGACACAGAAATATTGAAAAAATAAAGGAACCTTAGCCATGGTCACAATGTCGGGAATTACACCCTGTGTCTCGAACCCCCAATAGTGGCTCCCAGTTCGACCAAAACCAGTTTGTACCTCATCAGCAATGCATACACCTCCAGCGTTACGAACGATATCATAAACTGACTTTAAGTAACCAGGGGCTAATTCAACAGCTCCACCAGCACCCTGTGATCCTCAAAAATAGCATCTATGAATCAAATATCAATCTTAAAGGAAATGGGATGTTTAGTCTCAAGAACCTGAATTGTCTCAGCAAGAAAGCCAGCAACTTTTCCAGATGTTCCATGATCAATATGATCTTTAACATCTTCAGCATAGCGTTTTCCGTCTGAGCCAAACATGCCCCGGTAAGGATTCGGGTTCATAACATGATGAATTTCACCCTGTAGAGTTGCAAAAGAAAGAAGAAAAATCTGATTCTTGGTCCTGTAAAGATAAGAAAGAGTAACTGGAGATGGACCTGAGGAATTGAGTACTTCCATGTACTTAAAGCAGTAAGGCCAAGGGTACCGGAACTTCCACCATGATAAGCATTTCTCAGAGCAATCATTCCAAGATTGCCAGTATACAGTCGAGCCATTAACATGGCTAATTCATTTGCTTCAGTTCCAGAATTTACAAAATAAACAACCTGCGAACCACAAGCCAAATTTAATAGAAATCCATATGAAGAATGAACAGAAGAATTCCCATAAACCTTTAGGTCACCAGGCATTTTAGATGCCAAAGCCTCTGCAAAATCTCCAATAGCATGATGTAAATATACAGTAGTTGCATGCTGAAGAAGCTTGCTTTGTTCGATTATGGGGTTTAAGATATCAGGGTGGCAGTGACCACAAGAAACAGTTACAATTCCTGCAATTGCATCAAGATACCGCCGTCCGTTCTCATCGTACAAATACTGCATTTTTCCCTCCACAATGTTGAGCTGATACACCGAAAATTAGAGAAAGCTTGAAAATTACATTAACACTGAATTAACATTTTGTAACGGTTCAATTGAATTCGTAAGAAATTATCAGTACGACCGTGAATATCATGCAGATCTTCGATCATTCCTCGTGTATGAATGAAGAAAGAAAACAGGCTTACGGGCTTTTGATAGAAGTGAAAAAGGGAGGATCCCAAGAATCTTCTCCGCTTTTCCAGAACCTCATCGGCCAAAGGGCCCTTGTACGGCTTCGGCTCGTAATTAAACGGCGGCAATACTGGCGGGGCGATCCCGGAGACGTCTCGATTGAAACCCACATTTCCACTGCTCCACAACCGCCTTGAAAGTTTGCTGATGAACGCGCCACCGGAATTTCCACTCAAAACCTTCCTTTGCCAACCCATGGAGACGACGTATGCTAGTAAACTTCCTATGCAGTGACCTTTCTATGGGTTTTTCACATCTTTGTAGGGTCAAAGATCTGAAGAATAATACGGAATCCATCCGCAAAATAGCAACTATTGAGTGGGAATCTCGTCAGCAGCCAGCATGGATAAGGACGCGGATCTCCACCTTACAATTCACCTAAAATTGCATTTTATAGCGAAAAATACTCTTCAGATCCGAAGAGAAATGACTACGCTCAAAATTTAAATATTTTGTGAAGTTTGTATTTTGTAACGTTAAGCTGAAGGTCCAGATTTTATGGGCCTTGTTTTTCTGAACTCGTTGGAAGATTGTCAACTTTTCAGTTTTCACTTGATCATGACCCGAACCCGTTTCTCCTCAGTAGACTCTCCGCGTCACATTCCGACCGTTGCTCCGTGCTATTCTCCTCGAACTGCGCCTAGAATCTCCCTTCTCTCGCCATATATCTCAATGATTGTGGCCCAGATCATTTGACCGTAAAAATGGCAATTCGGAGCTTTGCCTTACCCCTCACCCCATATCCTATTACTCGAAATTCCAATCTAACATCACCTCATAGCGTCGGAGTTCGTTTTAAAATGACCGCAAAGTTATCTCCCGGCGATGAACTTCCGCTGGATTACGAGAAATGGTTTCCTAAACGCAGGAACCGCAGGAGGGCAGGTGTCCTTCTCCATCCGACGTCGTTTCCTGGGCCGTTTGGCATTGGAGATCTGGGCAACCAAGCATTTATGTTTCTAGACTGGCTTCACAATGCTGGATGTTCTCTGTGGCAGGTTTTTCGCTAGCTTGCTACGTTTTTTAATATGATAAAGATTGCAATTTTCCATATTTTCCTTTTTATTTACTAGACCTTCTCACCCAGTAGAGACACCGAGAATTGAAATAGTTTCCTAAGAAATCACGCATTGAAGTGAAACAAAATGTGTAATATTGATTTCAATTATCTTGGTTTCCTGCGTAATTAGGCTTAGATTGAGTATGAGTTCATCAATTTTACATTTTTCAAGCACTCAAGATATTTCTGCGCAGGTTCTTCCTCTTGTTCCTCCTGATGAAACGGGATCTCCATACAATGGACAGGTATAGTGATTTTTTGAACTCCATCAACTCTCTTATTTTCGTTGATTCAATAAGATTGATCAATTTTTAAACACTTGTGATTTATTAAACCTGACATTGACTTTGATAGCAAAACACAAATGTCAGGATGCTAATTGTGGCAATACCCACTTGATATCTCTCGATGAACTTGTCAAAGATGGTCTACTGTCAAAGGAAGAGCTTCCAAAACCATTGTGAGAAATAACTAAAATATATTTTTGTCAGAGTTGTCATTTTTATGCCTATAGTTTATTTGACATGATCATTTTCAGGGACTCAGATCAAGTGAACTTTGCGGAAGTAGCCAAAATCAAGGAGCCTCTGGTAGCGGAGGTAACCGCACTATTCTCTAAACATCCATTTGGAACCTGCATCAGATTCATAAAAATCTTAATTTGATTCATACGCTGGTTTCTTTGGTGATTGTTTGTTCGTTTAGGCTGCAAGGAGGCTTGTTTTTAGTGATGGGGAACTAAAAAAGCAGCTTCTTGAATTTCATAAGGATCCTAATATTGTGGGTTGGCTTGAAGATGCTGCATTCTTTGCAGCAATTAACAATACTTCCAATGCACTTAGTTGGTATGACTGGCCTGAACCATTGAAAAACCGACATCTTGCTGCTCTTGAAGAAATCTATCAATCCAAAAAGGAATTTGTATGTTTCTTTAGACTCACATTTCTGATTATCTTTTCTATTCTTACATTTCATTTTTTAACAGATAGATGTTTTTATTGCTCAACAATTCCTGTTTCAAAGGCAATGGAAGAAAGTTCGTGAATATGCTCGTAAGAAAGGAATCAGTATAATGGGAGACATGCCTATCTATGTTGGTTACAACAGTGCTGATGTCTGGGCTAATAAGAGACACTTTTTGCTGGTTATTCCTTTAGAAAACACCTCGAACTTCCTTTTCAATGGCCTAAAAACTTGTTCTTTTATTCATTTCCATTTACTCGGGTCCTGCAGAATAAAAATGGTTTTCCTCTCCTCGTTAGTGGTGTTCCTCCAGACGCCTTCAGTGAAACTGGTCAGCTCTGGAACAGGTTAATTACATATCTATCCATTTTTCCTTTTTTTGTTATGTAATAAAGTAGTTTTTAAAATTTATGTTTCGTTATGATGAAATACTAACCAGGCATTCTCTCTTACTCAAAGCCCTTTATATGATTGGAAAGCTATGGAAAGAGATGGATTTTCATGGTGGATACAGCGATCAAGACGTGCACAAGATTTGTTTGATGAATTCCGCATTGATCACTTCAGAGGCTTTGCAGGCTACTGGGCTGTTGCTGCTGGTGAATGTTCCTTTTAACGTTTCAAAAAAAAAATGATATGTATGCTGTGGGGAATACTATAAATAGTTTTTTTTCTCAATATATTTGCAGAATCAAAAGTAGCAACACAGGGGAAGTGGAAGGTCTGGTTCCTTTCTTGCGACGTTTTAAGGCTCAATTTTTAAATGCTTGCTAACTTATATGCAGTTGGGACCTGGTGAGCCCCTTTTTGATGCCATTCGTAATGCTGTTGGCAATATCAATATCATCGCCGAAGATTTGGTAATTCATCTTCAGTCAAATTTTATTGGAATACTTTGTCATTCGCTGTATTGATTATCCAATTTTGTTTTTGTTTTTTCCCATTGCTTCAGGGAGTAATCACGGAAGATGTGGTACAACTTCGAAGATCCATCGGAGCGCCTGGAATGGCAGTTATACAATTTGGTAATCTTTTATAATCACCTTCTTCTCCTAATGCTTTCTGTGGAAATATCTCTCACCAAATGATGCTTCTTTTCTCCTCAGGATTTGGAAGTGATGCAGAAAATCCACACTTGCCTCATAATCATGAAGAAAACCAAGTGGTTTACACCGGAACTCATGACAATGACACGGTATTTATCAGTTTTCATTACGAGGCTATCAATTTGAGATCTTTAAGCGCTCTACTTCGTGTAAACTTAGGGAATGCATCGTTGATACTTTATTCACAGCATTTGAAAGTAAAAACTCGCTACTTTCTGATTCTCGTATTATTTGCTTTTTCGCATAGATTCGAGGATGGTGGGATGTGTTGCAGGAACAAGAGAAAGCAAATGTAATCACCACTTATTCGCACAATGCAGCAGATTGTATTGATTTGTGCTAGTCATGAATCTTTGTATATTCTTTTATAGGTTGTGAAATATTTAGGCAACAATGTTGAAAAGGATATCTCGTGGGGACTAATCCGAGCTGCTCTTTCGTCTGTTGCTCAAACCGCAGTCATACCGATGCAGGATATTCTTCGGCTTGGAAGCACAGCACGAATGAATACCCCGGCTACTCAGGTACACAAACTGCTTTCATTTTAGATTTCAGGTTTTTTGGCTAATTATCTCATTTTGCATTTGCAGCAAGGGAACTGGACCTGGAGAATACATGAATCCATGAACTTCAGCACCTTAGCTTCTGAAGCTGAACTTCTACGCGATATTCTCGGAATCTACGGCCGATTATGATGAATTAACCTAACCCTCTTAGTAACATTGGCTTTCAGCTTCCTGTAACTTAATTTGTATATCAAGCTTTTGTGTAACTTAAATTGTCCCTTTTCAGGGACATTTTAGTAATATGGAGTATAGAATATTAACATTACTTATAGTTTAATATTATGAAAATTTCGATTTTCAAATATTTTAAAAACCTAATCATTTGTATAGTTTAACAAAAAGAGTATTGGAAGTTCACTATATATATATATATCAAAATTGATCATCTGCAAAAACAACAAATTTTGGTCTCAATATAGTTGATAGTTGATACTCTCGAAAGTGAAAATATAAAAAATCAAAGTTACTATGGTATATAAATAATAAAATCCCTTATCCTTTGGGAAAAATTGGTTGCCAAGTAAATTTATTTGAGCATTTAATGTTTTTTTCACCTTGTCTATATGGTCCCCGATACAACATAACCACAACCACAACCACAATCTTTTTTATTTAATGATATATATATTTGGAAATTAAATATTAATTATGGTCAAGGGGACACGTCCAAGTCCAACCTGGTTTAGTTAAATTCAACCCTGCACGTGAAGGGGCTGGCTGGCTACCAATGGATCCTATTAATTATAATTTCAACATTTCTCTCATTACCTTTACAACTAATTATAATTATTCGAATTCAGGCGTATACCTAGTTAAACTAATTACTTAAATTTAAGTGAATAATTTTATTAGTTAGTGTAATTGTGTTCATTAAAAGTGGGACAGATTGTGTTGGGTGGTGAAGGAGAAATTAAAGAAAGTTTACAATGACAGACGACGACGTTTCTCCGGATGCCTACAGACAACGCGGCGGCCCACGTGGTGCCCTGCCCCCACGAGCGTGTCCTCACTTTCTATCATTCATTTGTTATTTTCATCAAATAATACCACAAAATAATCTGAATATGATTTTAGTATTATCTAATATACAAACGCTAATTTGGTTATTTCGTAAACGTTAATTATTTACGTGCCAATTTAAGTGTCAAATTTGGGTTATATAAAGATCAAGGGTGGATGCACGTGCAGATAAGCATGCGCCACACTGGAAAGGAATACAGTGTAATTTAGCCAGGACCACTTTACTGCTCATCTAAAACAAGAAAAATTATTTCTTGGGATTCCCTAACACAAATTAAGGATTAATCATATTAATAATCCAAATTATTATATGCAATTATTGGAAAAATGGTTTGTAATATGAAGATATTTTCTTGTAGGAAGAAGAATCACAAACTGTAATACTATATTTACAGAATTCAGTGGAATAACAAGGCAACATTTCAAGGTTTTGTTCTAATGATTGACTGTTGATGATAATAATACACTGGGGGGAAAAATGGGAGCTACTCAGAGCAGCGTTTGATTATTGAAGGATTTGTGTATCATGAATGTCTGCTGCTTAATTCATTGCCTTCTGATATGCTCATCTCGACTCCCGCTGTTGAAACAAATCCAGTGTCGATAGATGAAGCAGAATCGAGACCCGAACATGCTTGAATCTCTTTGAACATTGCTAAGACTTGAATCATAGTAGGGCGTCTAGATTGTCGATCATCTAAGCAAGAAATAGCTACTTTCAAGTGTTGCAGAAGTTCTATCTCTAAAATGAGATCCTCCTTCATCAAAACTGGATCAAACACATCACTTATCCTTGTTTTCGCATGCTGTTTCACCCAACCTACTAGATTATTATCTCCGAAATCAGCTGAATCAGTTGGTCTTCTCCCGGTGAGAAGCTCGAGTAAAACGACACCGTAGCTGTATACATCACCTTTAGTAGAACACCTGAAACTTTGGTAGTATTCTGGAGGAACATATCCAGGTGTTCCAGCTAATGTACTCACACTAAGATGTGTATCCATTACACTCATAAGTCTAGCCATTCCGAAATCGGACACTCTCGCCTCCATGTTTTCATCTAGAAGTACATTACTCGACTTCATGTCACGGTGAATGATATGCGGGGTGCAACTATGATGCAGAAAAGCTAATCCTCTAGCTGCTCCAATGGCAATATTTCTTCTTGTTGCCCAATTAAGCTTGATTCCCATTTTCTTTCTGTCGTGAAGAACGTCTTCTAAGCTTCCATATTTCATGTATTCGTATACTAAAAGACGTTCTTCCCCAACTTTACAAAACCCTAACAAAGAAACAAGGTTTCTGTGTTTAATCTTTCCTATGGTTTCCATCTCTGCAGTGAATTCTCTATCACCTTGACTGCTAACATGTATCAGTTTCTTGATTGCTACGATATTCCCATCTTTCAATCGAGCTTTATACACGTCTCCGAATCCACCAGATCCGATTAGGGTATCATTATGGAAGCCATTAGTTGCTTCAAGAAGATCAGCAAAAGTGAGTTTCCTCAGTGGTTTCTCAAAAGTAGAAAGATTAATAGATAAAGCCTCACGGGCACTGAGTTTCCACAAGCTTTGTGCTGTTGCTGAATTCGAATGATTCTCCATGTAAGCTTCAAGAACAGCTTCCTTTTGCTTCGTACGCTTTTTGGTATCCACAGCAAAAATAACCAAACCAAAGATGCAAAAGAGTGAAAACAGTAAGCCAATAGCCACAATTCCCGCAAGAGATGCCTTCTTAGATTTGGAATGGGAAGCAGACCCTGAACCTGCTAGCATTGCACACGAAACAAGAGGATAACCGCAAAGCCCCGAGTTATTGAAAAATCGGAAATCAGGGAATGTGTCAAATGGAGCAGATTCAGGGATCAATCCAGAGAGATTATTGTTTGAAAGATCAATATCTCCAAGCAATGTAAGTCCTGTAAGTGACTGTGGGATCGAACCATTTAACCTGTTGTGAGACAAATCAAGAATAGCAACGTTCTTTAAGCCACCAAGCTCTTTCGGAATAGAACCAGACAAATCATTATGGCCAAGATTGAGTATAGATAAGTAGTACATCGAACCGAGCTCCTTCGGGATACTGCCAATCAAGTTATTATAAGAAAGATCAAGAAATATCATTGAACCATTGTGATTAAATGTTGGCTGAGTGATTCCTTTGTAAACTCTAGTAAAGTTGCAAGGATGTCTTGTAGAGATTCTGTCTAAGCTATCCTGACTAATCCCTCCAAATTCAAGCAAATTCCCAGCTCCATGACATTGTTTGCTTCCATCATTTCGAATATAAACGTAGGTTTTACCGGTGAGGAATGCCGCAGCAATGTTGCCTGATTGCTTGAAAAGAGCAGGGGGAATGGTTCCATTGAAGAAATTTGAATTCAAGTCCATCCAAATCAAGCTCTGGCAATCCCCTAGCTCTCCAGGTATACTCCCAGACAATGAGTTGTTCCCAAGCTTCAAAATAGCTAAATTTGACAGACTCCCCAGTGAAGAAGGTATCTCTCCCGTTAAGAAGTTGTTTGACAATGAAATCCAGTTCAATTTACTGCAGTTGCTTAAACTTGCAGGTATTGATCCAGTTAAGTCATTGAAATCAATAATCAGATTTTCTAAGCTCCCCAAGTACATAAACTCCCAAGGGATTTCTCCAGAGAGTTGATTCAGCCAAATGATCAAATCCTTCAATTTTGATAAAGAACCTAAACTGGATGGAATGTTCCCAGAGAGATAATTGAAACTTAGATCAAGGGATTCCAAATAAGAACAGTTACTCAGTGATTCAGGAATAGGGCCAGTAAACATGTTGTTTTGAAGATACAATTTCTTTAAGGTGTTTCCAGGATTCACGCAAAGCCCAGAAGGAATTTCCCCAGATAAGGTGTTGGAACTCACATCTAGAGTTTCTAAATTTATCATTTTTGAGAAAGAATCAGGAAGAGCACCCACGAAATTGTTGAACGATAAGACTAAAGTTTTCAAATTGCTCAATTTCATAAGCGTTTTAACGGGCAATTCCCCTGAGAAATTGTTGCCTGAAATATCAAGAAACTGAAGAACAGAGCAATCAGCAAGAGTTTCAGGCACAGTTCCTGTGAAATTGTTGAAAGATATATCCAACTCCAAAAGGGATGTGCATAAATAAAGCAAACTTTGAGGAAAAGCACCTTGAAAGTCATTTTCTCGGAGATAGACAAACTGAATGTTTCCCAAAGGAAGCGTTGGAACTTCAGTGAGATGGTTGTTTGTGAGGTTAAGAAAACTTAGCTTAGAACAAGTGGATAGAGAGTTGCCAACAACACCGTAGAATTTGTTGGTGGACAAATCGAGGTGTTGCAAATTGGAGCAGCCAACAAATGAAGGATAGTTTGAGGAGAAATTATTATGCGAGAGATCCAAGTAATTCATATTCTTCAAATCCAACTGCGATATGTTTCCGGCGACTTCATTACCCTGCAGCGAAAGATACTTCAACTCTGGGAAGTCCGCCGACAGCAGCCACGCAGCAACTTTTTCGCCGGATATTTGATTGTAAGAAAGATCAAGAGTGAGTAAAGAAGATAGCCCAGAACTTCCAATACCCTTGTCACCAACAGAGCCCATTGAATTGCGGGAGAGATTAAGAAAAACCAAACCAGAGCAAACCCCAAGTGCTGAAACGTCGGTAATAGGTCCAGAAACGGCATTTCCTGCTAGATCTAACGAATTTAAGGAGCTGGTGCAGGGGAATCTGGAAGCAGAAGAGATTGAACCAGAGATTAGAGTGTTTTTCAGCACAAGGGTTTCCAAGTTCCTCAGGGGGAGAAGAAAGCTAGCAACTTTGGAGAAGTCGGCGTTAAGAGGAATATTAGAGAGGTCGATAGATGACACTCTAGTGTTCTTACAAGAAACGCCATTGAAATTACAGGGAGAAACTCCGGGCTTCCAAGTAGAGAAAATCCCACTTGACTGCAGAGAATTCTTGAAAGAAATGAGCTGCTGGGTATCCCTCAGAGGCCCGCCATAGGAAACGGCAGTGGAGAAGAAGAGGATAAAGAAGATAAAGCAGGAGGAAGAATTGATGCTGGATGACGCAAAAAACAAAGAATTATCGGATTTCATGTTGATATCAAGTGAACAACTTTGTTTCCCCTTTTTGTCCGTCCACCCACAGTCTACACATTCATCTCTTGCTCTTCCATTTCATTTGAAGAAACAAGGAATACAGAGACAGGTAGCTTGATTCCAGCTTCCAGCTTCCAGCTTCCAGCTTCCAGAGAAGTGAAATGATAGATTGAGTTGGTTTAAAGAAAGAGAAGAAGTGAAAAGAACAGAGGGTCAAAACCCACCCAGAGGCAGGCAGCAGCGAGGTAACATGGCATAAATATTGAATGAATTGTGGACGACGGGGAATTGAAAGAGGGGGAAGGAAGGAAATAGACAGAGAGAGCTGCTGGTCACATGGCATGTGACACCGATTTCTCTATTACAATACAAAACTCTCTCCTTCTAGCTGTATTCACTTAACTCTATTCATTCCTCATTACAACAAGCCAAGCACCCACCGTGCGCTTTAACTATCTCTAATTTCCATTAATTATCACTAATTATTAATCCCATTCCCAATCCATCTTCCACTCCAATTTCCTCATTCTATTCCATTTTGGTGAAATTTATACATCTATTTCATTCTACACTAATCAGTCTCGATCCATGGCTCGTGAATCGCATCATTTTTTTTGCCTATTTCAGATATTTACAAGTATAAATAAAAGCCTCTGGCTTCTCAAAAGAGTAATAATCATAATTTGCTTAAGTTAAGTTACACATTTTAATATGTATTAAAATTTATAGGTATTGTAATATTATGAAGAAATTTGACCACTCTAATGTTGTACCTTTGGTCACATCACTTTCGCTTAAATTGGATTTGATTTGGGCCTTCGTATCTGTTTTTAAAATTGTATATGGTTTTGTGAAAGAAAATACTTGAATTTATTTATAATTGGTGTGGAAGTAAAAATATTTATTAAAATATTAAATTATTTGTGGAGTGGGTAAATGAATTGAAGTTAAGCAGCTACAGTACGGGGGGGTATGAATGGTCCCACGTGTTCCCGCCGTCTATAACGTCCCTCTCTCTAGCATTCTGGCTTTGCTTTTTTTAAAAAATTTTAAAATTAATTAATTCAATAGATTAACTTTAATTTTAAATCGTATATTAAATTAATAAAAACCTTCTGTTGGGTAATCAAATCAAAGACACAATCATTCATCTTTCTTCTTAATTTAAGATTTATGTCATGACTATTATTTTTCTTAGGGATAACCTTAGAATATTCTTTGTTATGGTGATGTGTAACATCATCCCATGGCTCTAATATTTTTTACCATTTTCATAATCGTAATTGTTGTTATCATCACAATTGCTATATTTGGAATTGGTGCACAGTAGTCATGGAATCATAATTATTTTTAGTATAAATTGTGTTTATTTAAATGTAAAAAACAACAATTTGTTAGTAAAACATATTTTATAAAATTTCAATTTTTTCCTTATTAAATGAAAAAAAAATCATTTAACCGATATTTCTCAACATTAATTAAAAGTTAGAGAACAAAAATCATTTATTTTTCAATATCACATCACATTATAGTACAATGTCTGATTTAACCGTCATTTCTCAAACGATGTTTCAAAGATATCCTACTGATTGTAGTGAATATATATAACTGGAAAACACATTAATATGCACAAATAATTGCAATGTTTATTTTGTAGAAGACGAGAGCCATTTTGTTGTTGGGCCGTTAAAATTAGGCCCAATATGGGTGTAAGTCTGCCCTTAATAAATGAGAATTAAATCCTACCAGCCTTTGCGTGAGATTAAAATTGAAAATAATATTAAAATAAAATTTCAAATTTATATCCGTTAACTTTCGAAGTTTAGGTTGAATATTTTTATCCCGCTGTAAATTGAAGTTTATGGAAGGAAGTTTCCTTAAATCAAGTAATACATATGGTAATTGTTACCGAGACAGCCTGGTCAAAGATATGGAGAATTTGTTAACGGTCAATAGAAATTAAGGTGGAAAGTATAATGTGTGGGGCGGAGCACTAAGCGCTGGTGGACCTTCAGGAGAGCATCCTATATATGCTGTTCGTACATCCTCTCCGCATTCTTCTCCGCAGTTCGCTCTACGTTCTCATTTAAAAAAAGAGAATAAGGAACAGAAGTAGGATTTCGAACGCTTGTAAATTGCGTTGAGAATGGGCGCGTGTGTTAGCAAGTCCAACAGCTTAAGCGGTGCTCATGCCAATCCGCCGGAGAATACCCCGGAAGAAACAGTCAAGGGCGAGTTGACGACGGCGGATGAAGAGATTGAGCGACGATCGCTTGGATATTTGTTCAGTGAGGTAGTTTCGGTTTGAATATGGTTAATTGTGTTGTGGTTTATTAGCAACGCTGTTCATTGTTCATTTTTTCCTGAATTTTCCCCTACGTGTTTCTTATACTTTCTCCTTTGGGATACCTTTAGATCTATTTTAGATGGTTTGAGATTGGGGAAATCTTAAGGAATTGTTATTTGTTCTTGTTTTTCCTCTCTTGAGCAATGCTCCTTGGACGTAACCTTCATGATGCATGGATGAATTTCATCTCCTGCAGTTTAGTACAACCTCCGATCCAGATCTGCACGTAAGGATTAGAAAAGATACTTGAAAAACTTGCTCTGTTTTTTATTTGGTTAAAAATCTGTTTCAGTGTAAATATTGGCACCTGATTTCTCATGGTGGATGCGAATGGGGCTCCATTCCTTGATTTCGTTATGAAGAAATGTTTATATTTTCGTACTTGAAGCTTTGTTTTCTCAAGAATTTTTCTTCCACGAGCTTCGTAACTTTATTAGAATATTTCCTAAGGGAACAAAAACAATAAGTGAACTATGGAATTTTCCTAAGTGGCCGAATCAATTTGTTCCTTCATCCCAGTACATGCGTGGTGCCTTTCTTTTACCTTTCTTTTCTAGCTATCTTTTTGGATTCCTTTTTATTTCTGCTTTCTTATTGCTAAAAGTAAACATTTTCTAGGTGCTTTTTAGATGCATATGGTCGTTACACTATCTGATGTGAATAGTCTTTTTTGTATCCTGTACATGAAATTTCTCGTTGTTAACCTTCATAGAATAAAGGGGAGGCACCTCCAGAAAGTAGTAGCAAAGAAACAGCAGAAAAGGAGCATGAAACTAATCCTTCTGATTCTTCTGGAAATGATGAAAAGGAGAAATCTCTAATCACTGATGAATTGGCTTCCAAATCTTCAGAAGAAAAGAATACAGAGGATGTGAAGCTCTCGTGTCAAAATGCTGATTGTGAGGTACCTTTGAAGAAAGCAGAAGAGGAAATATCTGGTGTTCAAAATCTCGAAACTGTTGAGGAGTCAGAAGACACTGATGTTGTAAAGGCTGAAGAACAATTTGGCGAAAATACAGAGAGAACTGAGGATCAAGAACCTGCTTTGCCTGTGGAAAAAGATGCTGCTGAAGTTAAACTTTCTGATGATGAAATAATAAACAAGACAGAAGAAGGACCAGCTTTAGAGCTCCTACAGATCACAAAACCTGATGATGAAAATGCCACTGCTACGAAACCTGAAGCTCAGGTGATTGAAGATGATGAACAGAAACCTGCATTGGATGCAGAGAAAAATGAGTTGCAGCCTTGTGATACTACTACAAATATTGTGGAATCAGAGATTAGACCTGAAACATCCCAGACAAACAATGTTGGGAATAAACCTGCTTTGGATGAGGAGAAAAAGGAGTTGCAACCTTCTGAAACTACAGATCTTGTAGCATCACATAATATACCTGAAACATCAAAGACAAAGAAACCTGAAGACAAGAGCCAAGATTTTGCTGAGGCTTCAACAGTAGAGTTACCAAAACCACTGGAGGAAAAGATTTTGGCAACACCTTTGGATGCAGATAAACAGAAAACAGAAGATATACCGGTTGAGAACAAAAACATAGAAGCTTCTCATAAAGTTCCCATTGATCATCAGGCAACCGAAGCTGGTCGAAACATAGAACATGAAAAAATGACAACAGGGATCTAGAAAAAACCGCAGATTATTAACGAGCAACATAGTCCAGCATTGGATCCTGAGCCATCTAAACTAGAGAAGTGAAGATGCTCTTGGAGAATGCTATTTGATTATCAAAATTGCAACAGGGAACATAGTTCTATGCTTAATTTGTGCAAGAAAAACTTTGGTCGAGTGTTTTTTATTCTTTATCTGCCTGTGTTGACATATATTCCACTCCTTTCTAATTTGCCTGTGATTTGCTTTATAGAAGACTGACTTCATGTATTAAGGCCAACACAAAAAGGCTGTGGATGGAACAGGCTAAAGTACAACAATCACTCCAGGGCCAAAAAAGCGAGCAAAAATAGCATCCCATAGCATCTTTCCGTCTTGTTTACATTACAATGTAACATAAGCTTTATGCAAATGATATGTCTGGACTCTGAAGTAGGCAGATTAGTAACTGTAGCCCTTAACAAACAATTCCTTCTTAGCTTCTTCAGACTCACCTTCAGCTGTATACTTACCAAGCTGAGCCTGAGAGTTGGCCCTGGCCCTAACCAGGAGAACATCCTGAGCTGCTTTCACATTCTCAAGTCTTCCTCCCCATGTCTTCAGGGTAGTGTTCTGGAGTGCGCGTGCATAAGAGAAAGACACGTGCCACGGGTTCGGTGCTTGATTCATAGCGTTCAAGTTCAGAGTGGCTTCTACTTCAGATTGCCCACCAGACAAAAACTGTGATCATGAAACAAGTTAGTATCATCTGCTACCCATTCTTCTTCAATGAGAATGAGCTTGATTTATATATACTTACCATTATTCCAGGAACAGCAGGAGGGATTCTCCTTTTCAGAAGCTTGAGAGTGTACTCAGCAACTTTTTCTGGGGTTGCCTTATCCTTGGACTCAGCTCCAGGAGTAACCATGCTAGGTTTCAAAAGAATGCCTTCAAAAAGGGCATTGTTTGCTGCAAGGTAGAAGAAAACCTCGGCCCACACCTTCTGCGCAACCTCAAATGTTCTCTCGATCCCATGTTCACCATCCAGAAGAATCTCAGGCTCAACAATTGGCACCAATCCATTGTCCTGATGGATTAGGATCATGCTTTTTATATTATGTGAAGATGACAGTCTAGAGAAGTTGTTAAAATAATCCTTGAGTTCACTCTACCTGGGAAATTGCTGCATATCTTGCAAGACCCCATGCTGCTTCCTTCACAGCAAGTTCTGATGGACCATTCGGAATGCTTACCACGGTACGCCTGCATTTTGTAACCAATAACTTATCAACTAATCTCACAGGTATTCAAGGATTCCAATGACAAGATCACAAAGAAATCTATACCATTTCGCAAAGCGGGCACCTTGTTGGTAGTAAGCAGCACTCCGAGAAGCCAATCCATCAAGACCTTGGCACCAAGACTCTGAATTTGATCCCGCCAAAGGAACAAGACCCTATTTTTATAAAATCATTATAAAGGCAAAAGAGGAGCAATACCAACAACAGGCCAAGAATGGACACTCACTTTATCAACTTTAATACCAGGTACGATACCCTGTTCAACTAGCACATCTACTATTTTCCTGCCATCAGTTGTTGATTGGTATAGTGTTTCTTCGAAAAGAATAGCTCCAGAAATATACTGGCCAAGTCCTGGTGCTGTAACTAAGAGAGTTCTGTATGCTTGACGGTTATCCTCCGTATTCTCAAGCCCAATTGAAGCTAATCGTTTCCCGCAGGTAGCATTTGATTCATCCATCGCCAATATTCCACGACCTGGAGATGCTACAGTTTTCTACAAGCAACAACAATCCATTATGAGCTTAACAAAACAGAATATGGAGATAAATGAGTTGCTACACATACCGCAGTTTTCACAAGCTCCTCAGCGTAGCTGGAGCGAATATTGAGAGCTGATGGGACCATCTTTAAGCGGACGGCAGCCATTTGTGGGTGCCGGAGAAGGGATTGCCCCTTGAAATACTCAGACTTCTCAAGTAATGGAGATGACTTGAGGTAAGAAGCTGAAGCCATTTTTTCTTATCTACTATGATAAGAGACTGGCTCTCGGTTCAAAACATTTTTTAAAGTTACACAAGCAGGTGAACTTATACTGTTTAAGGGAGATGACTCTTTTGAGGCCAGAATAAGTCAGCCAATCATCTTTTACTAGTGGCTTGGAACACTTCCTAAGCCTGTTATCAACAACAAGAAAAATCTGGTAAACAAGTTTTTATTATCTTGTAATAAATCAGTATAATTTCTAACAGAAATGCAGTTTGTGGTCCGGTCCGGTCCACATTATGATACCAACATTTAAGTTTCTGGTAAAAGCTACTCAACTTCACAGCATTAGGCAATCTCGTCCAGCCAGAAAGCTTTGAGGTGAGAATGCAATTAAAATTGTGATAGCAAGAAAATACAACATTTGAAGAAAATATCTGTTTCCACTACAAAAATGAGATATGCGTGAAGAAATAATCATCGCAGGTAAGTAGAAGAAGCCCAGAGAATGATGTAGCTTATCAAAGAAGTAGTGATTTCCAAACTTCTCGGCCCTTTGAGTAATGGTGGCACCACAGAAACCATCAAAAAGGTGCCCATAAGCCATGAGAAAATGAAACTCCCAGCCCTGTAAAAAGAGCAAGCAAAAGTGAAGATATAATGAATGCAGTAAGTTGAGTTAATAAGAATGGCGTACCCATAGAGAAAAGATCGCAATTTGCTCTTGAGCTTCTCATGAAAAAAGTATATAGTAACTAACAAGGAAGCAGCAACTTGTAATGTAGGCCCTTCTTCAGTTGGATAAAGCAGCGTAAGAACTCCAAGAATTGTGAATACTATTGAAGTTTTTATGATGAAATTAATAGCAGGTACTCTGAATCTGCTGATCACAGCCTGCACATAATGAGACTGCCTTACTTCTCTCATCTTTTTCTTGATATTAATCTTTGGGTTCTTTCTTTCATAGAACTTCTGCATTATAATTTTATCATGTGCAGATTCAATTGCATCAACACTTGGCTTGTGCTGTCCATATGTTTGTATCAGAAAGTTCCTTGCTGACTGGATTTCATCTTCAGAAGCTTCCCGGCTGATTCCAAGTCGTTTGTAAGGATCCCGCACATTGATCCGAGGAAAAACATCTGCAGATAACTAGGAAACAATGAAGTCCAATCCAAGGTGACAAAACCAAAGGGATTACCAGTTGATACATTATAAAATCATCAAATAAATCAAAGGATTACCAGTTGAGCCATTACTGGTATTTCCAAAAGTTGCTCCTGTAGAATAAACGATAAAAGGGATTCTTTGTTTACATCTCCAATTTGTTGAGTTCAAATTATTTCTACAGGATCAGCTCAGCAGTATGAGAATATGCATATAAAACCAAATAAATGTGAGTCAAGAGATTATTACCGTTTGAAGCAAGTAAATTGAGGAAAATAAGCACAATTGCTCTTACGAGATTCGGGTCCTCCAGCAGGTAAACCAGAGACACATTTGAAGGGGTTACAGGCTAACCCGCATGAAGCCATTTTCGAAATAATTGGAACAACGAAAGGCTGCAGTTTATTAATGAGAACACAACTCCAGTCACTCACAGCAACAATGGCCTAATAAATAATTACATTGTGGCAATCAATAAGATTTTCTGCTCTTAAATGTTGAGTAGACTCAAATCAGTAAAAATTCAATGAAGAATACGAAATGGAAAAGAGCAAAGAAGTAAGGTAAGATTTTGAGAATAACCCGCAGTTCAATTAAAAAATACCCTTGATAAACAGCAAGAATCAGCGAGAAGCAGAAGAAGTAGCACATCCACGCCGCGACTTCCTGTTAACTGCGTGTATCAGTCATCCGTTACCCATTCGTAAGACCCGATATGGAATTGGTGTAGTCCATTTACTGCTAGAAAAATCGAATTAAAATGGCGGCCCATCCTCATCCAATAAAGGCCCAAAGTTAACAGCTAATATAAGAATATTTGACTTGAAAAACAAATATGCTGGATGCTTAGCAATTATTTAATTATTATGTGATAAGGATGAGTTGAAAGTTGAAACGTAGCATTTTCTGATTGCCCGTTGCCATCTGATTTTAACATTAAACCTCAAATAACATTTTCATACAACAGACAACATCTGCCCGTCTAGCTCAGTTGGTAGAGCGCAAGGCTCTTAACCTTGTGGTCGTGGGTTCGAGCCCCACGGTGGGCGTTGAATTCTTTTTTATTGAAATTACAAATTTAAACAAATTTAAAATTCAAATCATTACAGTTTCAATAAAGACGATCCTTTTGGCGGGCGATTGATCAGTAGAGCGGGCAAAGGAGCCGTGGAGTCGGTACGGCGATAAGCCTCTCCGCTTTGGGCGCAGTGAGCCCATACATATCATTCATGTCTAGCTCATTAGGTTTCATCCCATCCGTCAATTCCCACGTAAAACAATGAACAAGATGCGCCACCGTCATTTCAAGAGCGTATAGCCCTAATTGCATTCCAGGACATGATCTGCGTCCTGATCCAAACGGAATAAACTCGAAATTACTTCCTTTAAAATCCGGAGCCCCGTCGTTCAAGAACCTTGACGGTCTGAATTCTTCAGGATTTTCCCACGCCGTTTGATCCCTTCCAATAGCCCAAGCGTTAATCATCACTCTAGATTTCTTCGGAATGTAGTAGCCGGAGATTATTGCTGCTTCGGCGGTCTCATGGAGGAGGAGAGGAATCGGCGGATGGAGGCGGAGAACCTCCTTTAGAACCGCCCGGAGGTATGTTAATTTTTCAAAATCGGACTCTTCAACTTTCCGGTCAAGGCCCACTACTTGGCCCATCTCGTCTTGGACCTTCTTCATATCCTCTGGGCTTTTCATTAATTCCGCCATGGCCCATTCAATTGCTGATGCGACTGTCTCTGTACCTCCAAACATTACATCCTACCAAGTACCAACAACAAATTTAATGATTATGATTTTTTATTGTATTAATTAGGTAATTATAGATGGGAAAATATATTTTTAAAAAGTACCATAATAATGGCTTTGATGTTCTTCTTGGTGAGCTTCAGGGAATTCTGCAAATCCTCTGAAACTTGACCATCTTCACTATAAAAAGCGAGTAACTCATCGACCATATCGGTTTCGCCGGAGACATTTTCCGGCTTCTTTTTCTGTATATGATCATCAATGATACTGTCAATGAATCCATCAAGAGAATTTCTAGCTTTAACAAGTCTGTCGTTGAGTCCTTGAGGATCAATCCACCCCACAAATGGGAAGAAATCAGCGAGATTAAATGCGCCAAAAAGCTTTGAAAACTCTTGTAGAATCTTAATGAAATCATCCTGACCCACATCGGAGATGGACCCAAACGCCGCCCTGTAAATGATATTTCGAGTAAGACAGAAAACAAGCTCGCCGATATTGACGGAGGTGCCGGATCTAGACGTTACTATTCCGATCATTGAGTCAACTTCATCCCTTACTGAATCCCACGACTCAGCTCTCTTCCTACTGAAAAGCTTCATCACACAAAGCTTACGCATCTGTCGCCAGAAAGGGCCGTAGTGAGCAAACGCCATGTCAGCTCTGTCGTAAGTTAAGTAACGTATGGCGACATTCGCTGGTCTGTTTGAGAAAATATTGTCGTGTTGTTGAAGAACTTGACGTGCAGCTTCAGGACTGGATATGGAAACCATGTGGAGGAATCCGATCCGGAAGTGTACTACACCACCGTATTTTCCGGCGAGCTTTGCAAGTCCTCTGTGTGTAAGCTCGTTCATCATGTTCATGTTTCCGATCACCGGAAAACCTCTCGGCCCCGGAGGGTAAAGCCTTCGTCGGGATCTCCATCGTAAAATCAAGATTATTAGAGGTAAGACGAAGATAATCAGCACAGAAACTAGTTGTTTATCCATGGCTAAGGAAGTGGGAGCGTTGCACAGTTGCTCTTTTGTAGATTGCAGGTTGACAAGCTTATTATATAAACACATTAATCCCACTCTAGTCCAAATTACTATCCAATATGGTGAATTAATTTCAAACTCTTCTAAATAAAATTAATCTTTCTTTTCTAACAAATATGACATAAATTTAACAATCACTAAGTCTAAACATAAAATTTGAACTTGTAAATTGAAATGAACCGACATATTTTTGAATTTATGATATAAGAAAATGAATGAACATGAAAACACATATTTTCTAGTTTTTTAATAATTCATTATTATTTGAATTAATTTGATGAAGAATTAAGAATGTGAAGTGGATGTATTTTATTTTGTAGGGATAAATTGGTCATTTAACGTAATTTGATCTGAACCCTTGATCGAAGCCAACCACCCACCCCCAATCCACATTCCATGATAACTTGAGGGCATTTATGTCTATTGCGCCAGGTGACTCTATCAATTACCAACCAACACAGATATTTTTATATTGTGCATATATTTACTTTTTAAATGTTATCATTTTTATAATTATGAACCTCAATAATTTGATAGGTAAAATATTTCATCTTATTTTCTATAATTTACAATAATTTATACTTAAAGTTTGTGTGTGTACAAATTATTCTTCAATATTTTCAAATTTGTAAATTTTATAAAAGTTAGACATAAATAGACGAAAAAAATCAAATTTTGTTATATCATTAAACTCCGGGGCAAATAGCGTCATTTTTTGTGATAATTTAGAAATGACAATTATATTTAGAAGTTTATGATATAAATAATTTAGTTTATCGAATGATCATTTTTATGTTATTTTATTAGATTTGAGTAATTTAATGAATGGTCAATTTTAAGTGATATTGTGAATTAGGACATGACTTTTCAACTATAACTACTTTTCAAGAAGAAAAGTAATAATGATATTGTAATTATTAATTAAATTAATCCCCCTACTACAATTCAAATTACGTGGAAAACGAAAGAGACAAGGTGTCCACAATTCTAAGTAACCTCAAAACCAATGTTTTGAAACGGGTACCGACCGATATACCGGACAAGTTTATTGGATCAGTATATCGGATATGTTTAGGGTATATCGGATATCTACCGAAATATAAAAATAAATTAAATTATAAAATATTCATATTTTATTATTTAAATATAAAATCAGACACAACCCACAAAAACCCGATCCGATCCTAAAAAACTATACCGACAGATATTTTGGCAAAATACCGACCGAATCCGGTAAGTTCGAAATTTCCGGTATATCGGAAATTTAAAACATTGCTGAAAACACAAGAAAAATTATGTTCACCAAAAACGTCTAAGAAGATTCCCACTTTATTTTCAAAGTTACATGTGTTAAAAATTCGAATACGTTCACACATATACATTATTAAAAGACCAATAATCTCAATTTCACTTGGTTTGGATATATAAACAGCAGGAAGGCATTTTTACTCTCCTGAAAAACCTCTATCAAGCAATATCAGTCAAAATCTGTAGAAAATTTTTTTTAATAATTTTTGGGTCAAATACGGAAAAACCGTATCGAACGGTACTAGTAAAAAATTAAATATTTTAAAGAAAAATTATTTTTTAATTTTTAAAAAAAAAAAAAAATGGGTAGAACTTGAAAACCCGGGTCAGTCCCTAACCGTAAAGCAACGGTTATGGACTAATTTTGCTCAATTTCTGAAACTTTACTAGATTTATTAGTGTGTGTAAACTTTGAGAATCGATATTGCCAACATAAAAGTTTGGGAACTTATTTTGGCAAAGTGTTAAATTTTGGGAATCAAATTTGTCAAATTAACAACATTTGAAGATTAAATTTACCAAATTATTTAAACTTTAGTGGCAAAATTTGCCGTTCAAAACTTTGGGAACAAAAATTTCTAAATTATCCAAACTTTGGGAACAAAAAATATCATTTTCTCTATATAAACTTAATCTGAACACAATAGTGTTAAGAATAAATTGTAAAAATAAAGATAATATATATTGAAATATCAAATTGTTTCACATTAGATTTGATATGAAATTTATATTGAGTTATATGAGGGGGAGGTACAGAGTACATGACATATTCAAATCTTCTATTGTATTGTCTTTTTCTCTTATACATAATATTTGTGTGCATTTTCTTTATAATTTGGATAGACTCTATAATTTTAAAATGACATTAGAGATCCTTCGATCAAAATCCTAATTATCAATATCGAGAAATTCTAGTTCATTCCAATTCGCAAGTAAAAAATTGTCACGTATTTCAACTTGAAGGTGTGTGACTGTGTCTTACAATATCAAATTTTCCCACATTTGATTTGTGATGAAATTTAGATTAATAATAAATGACTTTATAATATATTTTAACAAGGCTCAAGCATGCGTACTCTTGGCATAATTTAAACATGACTTTATAATTTAAACAATATCATTATTATTTAATTTGTCTTAATATTTTACAATATATTTTAATTATTTGTATGAATGAGTTGTACATCACTCCCACAACCAATTTTATCATAACTTTCACATGTTATTATATGTTGGTTGGTTAGGTGGATTTTGAACAATACTAAAAGTAAATACTTGAGAAAATAAAGAAAGTGTGAAATGGGATAATGTGGATTTAATATAATTGTCACATTTAATATTAGAAACAAGAAATCGTATTATTTAATATATAATAAATTTTGAATACGTAATGATGACGTTTGATTAATGGAATATGAGATTTTTTGGTGGAGAAAGTGGAAAACACTATCCACGACTACTTTGTATATTTGATTGGAAATTGCACATATTACTAATGTGCTCCCCTCCATAAACCCAATATTTTCATATCGATTTAGAGTACCATTTCGGTCTGAACTTGTATAATTGGTACGGCCGGTACGAAATATATGTTTTTTTATAAAATGTAAAATAACTATTAAACCTGGTACCGATCGAAATAACGATGCCGCCTGATTTTCATCGTACCGCCCGATATACCGTGTGGTATGAAAATATTAGTGAACCATGAAAAATTTCGTCTTGAAGCATCTATTTCCAATACACGCAATCCCGAGAATTTGATTGATTCATTCTAAGACATTGTCACAATTGCAGAATTTTCATGAGCCACCTCCTCTAGGGTCAAGATTCGCTTTCAACTGACCCGTCAATGAGTTAGAAATTCGGTTCAATTCCGTCTTTTAATGGGTTGATATAATATAAAAAATAAACTTTAAAAAACTTAAATTTTATTTTTAAATTAATAATAATTTCTCATATAAACTCGTGCATATATTTTTCACAAGATTGACTCATCTCTAGTATTAATTATTAATTACTCATTGTATTGGGCTGGATGGGCCAATTAAAGAGAAAACCCATTTATAAAACATAGGCTAAGGAAATAAAAGCCCATTCAAACACAGAAAGAAGTTAATCTAGGTTATTGACCCCATACTCGATATGTTGGATCGCAATTTAATAAAATTATGGGTACAAGTTTATATAACTTATTTTATAAGCAAAATGAATAAAAGAATATTAAAATTAAAAAATTGTGAATCAATCGTCTTTTCATCAGTCAAGATCAAACTTTTACATATTTCGGAGGACAAATGGAACGAATGGATTCAAATATTACAATTTGATCATTATGTTTAATGAACTTGCTAGTTCTTTTGTAACAACAAGAATTTGGAATTTCAATTTTATTGTAATTATATTTGAATTACGATTTAATAATCAGTATTGCTAAAACAAACTATGAGATCATCTCATTTTATGAAATAACTAATTTACATATACTTATAATATATTAATATTTATTCTATTATATATATATATATAAATATATTAGTATTTTTATATAAATCATTATAAAACTGAAGATAATTTTATTTCAATACACTTAAATTATACAATGATGTTATTAGTGTTTGATGAATGACACTTTGAGGCTTCAGCTTTCCCTTCTCTGAGTAAGTGCCAAGTGGGGATACGGATACTTCATACTAAACAAATTAGCCATATATATAGGTCATGTTCCACTCAACACAAAATATTGGACATTTTATACCTTATAATAACTTAATATAATATTGTGTCATCCATGGAATAATATATTTAAAAAACTTCCATTTATTATTACAAATTAGTATCACAATCAAACTTACTTTTCACAATCGAAGTAGGGGACCTTTAAATTTACACTTTATGATATTATTCATTACATTAAAGACAATAATTGAGGTAATAAAAATATATTAGTTGCTTATTATCTAGGAATACGAGACAGGTGTGCAGTTTTTCTTATTATTTTTAAAAATCAAATTCAAAACTTTAGAAATATGTATAATGAATGTGTAAGTTATTAAATTATTGAAAACCGAAATATAATAATAATACAAAAATATTTTATTATTATTATTAAAAAGGTGACGATAAATACAAGATTCGAAACGTGATTACTGTCATCATCAAATGTCAGTGACGTTACAATTACACCATCGCAATGATTTTCAAAAACTTCGAACCGGCGGAAGAAAACCGCCGGCTTCCTTCTCCATTTCTTTTCTGCGCCGCATTTCCAGAACTTTCCGGTGGTTGTTAGAGTGGAGCTCGCTAGAGAATGTAGGGCTGCAAGCCGGCCGATATTCCGGCACTAACCGGCCGGATTTAAACCTCACCCCGCAAGCATTACAGAGTGTTTTGGAACCAAGAGGGCCAGCTCGCCACTGTGGAGTTTTCGTCACGCCGCAATGGCTACATCTTCTTATTTGTACGGTGGTAGCTGGTGCGTCGGAATCTTCCGTGTATTTCTTTTTCTTCTTTGTTTGAGTCTGAATACGTGTTTCCCAGTTTGCGCTCTGAGTTATTAAGGACGTTGGGGATGAGGATGAGGATGAAGATGTAGTTGTTGACTCTGTGAAAGGAGACAAAACTGCGCAGAGACGAGTTACAGAACGGGCCCTTTTGGTTCGGGCTTTAGTTTGAACGGCAGGAACAAAGTATGCCTTTTCCTGCTGCGGTGGTGGTGGCGGGGCTGCGTTGATTACTGGTTTAGGAGGCAGCTTTCCGGTCAGCGAGTAATCGGAAAATGTATCTTCAACAAAATATGATAGCCATTCCAAACTTTCCAAGCCCTCGTCCTGAACAAAAACATCGTCATTTCAGTATAGTTTCCTTACCATAACAGCAACAAAAACAAAAAAATGTTTCTTTGGCTCACCGGGGCTATGAACACCCTCTCCGACGAAAGAACATTGTCCATGTCTACTGATACCGGTTGCTTCTCTAGTGAAATGGCTAAAGTTGAGTCATACCTGTCGTCATTCTCCGGCGGCTCTTGGGCGTCGGAGAAACCGTGAGAGAAATCCAGTAACTGTTCAACAAATAAGTCATCGCTCTCGTGCCCACAAGCTTCCCGTAAGTAGTCCATTCCCTATAAGCAAACAAGGCAAACCACAAATTGAGAGGCAAAATTAGGTTGTGTGTGTGAAGGAAAACCCAGTTAAATTCAGAAACATTTGAGCAGGAAGTGAAGAAGGGGAAGTCGAGGACCACCTGGCTAGAGAGATAGAGAGACCAAAGAAGAAGGTAAATGAGTTGGAAAGAAGGAGAAAAGGGCGTGGTCGTGGTGAGGTCGGTAAAGCATTCAATAAGACAGAAGAGGCAAAATATGAACGGAAACCAAGGCAAAGCGAAGAGGACTAAAATCTTTCAAAACAAAAACAAATGCGCCCTATTTGAATCCAATTTCAGCTTTGATTTGAATTTTTTGTCTTGTTCTAAATTCTAATTCTTTGTTCGGACACATATGTCTTTCAAATACCCAAGTTTATTGATTACTTACTACGTTGTTTCACTGACATATAACCTTAATTATGAAGGTAATAATGTACAAGATTATTACTTCATTAGTTTTCTGTTCTTCCCATTCAGTCCCCATGTCTAGGGAGCCAATAATTCACTAAAAGTTGAGAAAATTATCTGTCCTACAGACACAGACAGAGCGACTGAAAGATTCTGAGTCTGCAACGTGGGGTGAGATGATGAAGAAGAAGAAGTTGTTCTTATTGACTTGGTGGTATTCTCTCCAAATTGATGAATTCCCGACAAAAACGTGGTACCATGAAAGAAACTTTCATTCCCAGAAAGTACTGTTACCAATAGCTCAAGTTAAAGCTAAAGCTAGCTATCCTAGTTGAACTTCAATGGAGCGTAGGCAGTCTGATTTCTGGCGCTGAGTATTCCTTTTTTATTCTTCCTGTGTAAAGGATTCTCTACTTCAATTGTCGTGCTAGATTCATCTCGGCACTATCAAATTCCCCCCTAGCCTTACGATTCTATCGACCTCCGCCATGACTATTTCGAGTTTGCACCTGTAAAACCCGTGTAAAGTTAGTTAATAGTGTTGAAATGAAGATCAAGATAACATTCATAACCCAAATCTTTACATCTTTCACCGCTGCCGCAAATCTGCAGATAAAATGGTTTTAAAATTTCTGGGGTTGCAGTGTGAATTTGGAGATAGTTAGTTACCCTCCATAAACTGCTCTTATATCCATCACATTTCTGACATTAGACCAATTGATCCCTAATTCATTCATGTAAGATTTGCTAACAACATTTTTCCAGTGTTTATAATCTGATGCAAAGTCATCAGGAGATGGTTTTCCATATATTCCGTTCTGGGATTTGTTAAGCCAGGAAGAAGGTGAGTGTAGTCTCGGAGTTGTTGACCAAACAAAGTAGCTACCTGGTCTTAATACTCTGTTTAACTCTAGCACCAACTTTCCTCCTTCACCATGAATGGAATTATCAGAAGCGTAAAAAATACATACTTAAGGAATTAATAGAGAACCATCAGCGTCCCATGGAACACGACAACGAGCACAATGGACAACTTCGATAACTCGGATTGGAAACGGTAGCCTCTGTGTGCCCATCACTGCGGATATAGCTGGGATTCCTTTTCCAAGAGCGAATTGAACTTGTGCTTCATGCTCATCTTTTGGGGCGATGGACATGGTCCTTGTGATAACATCTCTGTCAAAGAGGTACCCTCCAAAACTAGCTACTCTACATCCCACATCAAGTACTACTCTAGTGTGTTGTGTTATCCCCACGCAAATTCTATGTCTGGTAGTGCCTATATTATTATATACAGAGTTTACAATGAATGCATCTTCTTAATAACTTTTATATGTTTGTTTACATGTTGAATGAAGTCAATGTAATGCAGAGCACCGTGGATAAATTGAGTCCCACCGCCCGGAAAAGTAAACAATTCGCCGGAGACCTTTACTCAATTCTGGTGCCCTTTAACTTCTGCGAGCAATGTATGTGGTACATTGCTCTACCAAATCTGCCATTGCCACAGAGACATGAAGGAATAGAGATCATAAGTGATAATGTTTTGAATTTGGTTTTCCTTATCTCTACTTTTAGGCCACTGAACTGGTATCTTATAACTGTTGAAGGGCTGCTGCATTGAAGACATCTCTACTAGATTCCCCAATGAAAGCGAAGAAATCTTATGTTTAAGAAGTTGTTATTTTGCTCTTTTAAATGTTTTAACGCTTTTGTTATTATGGACACTATACAAATGAGCAGGCATGATGTTTCACCGATTGAATTTTGATATCATTATTCAATATGCGGTTGCCCCTACTATTCTCATAAATTCATTGGTTGCATACCTTAAACATGAAGCTTTTCATCCTAAGACTCGTCATGGTATCGGAGCTACACACCAAGATAACACTTCTATATCCTGGATATTATTTTCTTTGGTACATATATGCAATGGCATCCTCCGGATCTATACAAGGCCCATCTCTGCTGGATGTAACAAATTACTTCTTATGGGCAATAAAGATTACGAGATACTTGAAAGCCAATGATCTATGGCAAGTAGTTGAAAATGATGAATATGAGATCATTCCTGACAATGCTACTGAAGTACAAAAGAAGTTATATGAAAACCATGCTATACTCAAATGCAAAACTATGACAATACTACATGATGCTCTTACGGATATTATGTTCGATAAAATTGCAAATTGACAATCACCAAAAGCAATATGGGATCGATTGAAGAGTTTATATGAAGGGGGAGATCAAATAAGGAAAATACATGTAAGAAACAAGATGAATTATTTTGAAGCAAACAAAATGCATCATAAAGAAACTTTCCAAAAATACTACGATAGAACAATCAAAATGGTAAATGAAATCAGGGCACTGGCGGTGACCTTATAGACGAAAAAATCATAGATAAGACCTCCATAAGTTTGCCAAACAGATTTGAGGCAAAGTTGTGTGTCATCGAGGAATGTGAAAAGCTAAAGAAAGATATGAGAATCGAAGAAGAAAAAGTTACCTTCATGGATTTCATAACTGTGCAGCAATCATATGAAAAATGGATAGCAATCAGGTCCTCTGAAGATGATGATCTACTGCTGAAAAATGAAATTGCACTCACAAGTCAGGAAATTTTAGAAACAAATAATGTCACTATAAACAAATGGAAAAACATAATGTACCAACCACCAACTGTTGCAAATAATCAAGTAAATGCAAATTGGAAGCATCGACGTGAAAATTTGGGGATTTGTCCTCATTGTACAAAGACAAA
This sequence comes from Utricularia reniformis, assembly GCA_009725065.1. NCBI lineage: Eukaryota > Viridiplantae > Streptophyta > Magnoliopsida > Lamiales > Lentibulariaceae > Utricularia > Utricularia reniformis. The sequence goes on from RWGZ01000940.1 coordinate 37,664, forward strand.
TTATAGAGGTAAGTTTTGTTGGTGGAGATCGGATGCAAAGTACAATATGTGTGAAAACTTAGGTCACATTGACAAAGTGTGCCATACAATTAAAAATTGAGAAAAACAAACAAACACAGTAGAATTCTCCTTGTTTGATGATATGGCTAACCTGGAGATTAGTTTGCTAACAGTTCTGACACAAACACATGGTGGATTCTTAATAGCGGCTGCTCCAAATATATGTCCAAAGATAAAACCATACTTGATGAACTGCAAGCAACACAAAAAAGACCAGTAAAATCCGCAACATGACATATTGCATTTGTTGAAGGAATTGATACTATCACATTAAAAGGAAATGATGGACCAATATTCATAAATGAAATTCTCTATGTCTCTGTATTAAAGCAGAACCTATTGAGCATGAAACAATTTCATACATTTGAGTTATATAAGTTTTAAACTCCTATAAATGATATTCTTTACTGGAGGTTATTAGTAGATCATCCACATATAGTGAGATAAAGATGACATGATTATCATTCAGCCTTTTAATGTAGATTGAATAGTTTGCAATTGATTTCTTGAATCCATGGTTAATGAGAACTATTCACATAAGGAAATGTATGAAGGTGGAGATTAGATTAGGAAAATTCACCTACATAATAAAATGACTGATTTTGAGGCTAATAGGATGCATCACAAGGAGATTCTTCAATAATACTATGATAGAATGATTAAAATTGTTAATGAAATAAGAACACTTGGAAGAGATCTTAGTGATGAACTAATCATAAAAAAGGAGACAATGAGCTTGAAAATGACGACAAACATAACTGTACAAAGTCCACCATTTCTTGACGCTACGAATTACTTTACATGGACAATTAAGATCACTACGTATCTGAAAGCCCACAACTTATGGCATGTTATTGAGAAAAATGATAGTATTTTAATCACAACTTTTTCAACTGAAGCAGAAAAAAAACATATGAAAAATAAATTATACTGAAATATAAGGTCATGACAATATTCCATAAAAACATGTTTGATAAAATAGACAATTGTCAGAATCCGGTGGAAATTTAGGACATATTGATCTAGTGTGTCTCACAACAAAGCAAACGAGTGAACATGCTAATACTACTGAAATCTCAATTTTTTAGGACTTCTTTGACTTAGAAATATGTCTTTTTACAGTATTTGACACAACTTTAGGATGAATTTTAGACAGTGGATATTCTAAGCATATGTGCAATGACAAATTATTATTTATTCATCTCAATGAAACTTTCAATAAACCAATTAAATCAGTCATTGCTTTGATTGAAGCAATTGTGATTGAGATACTATTATTTCTCTCAATAGTACACCATAAGTTGTGGGCTTTCGATACGTAGTGATCTTAATTGTAATGTAAAGTAATTCTTACCTTCAAGAAACGGTATACCTTGTACAGTTCTGTTTGTCGTCATATTCAAGCACATACTCGCCTTTTATTTTATTTTTTCATTACTAAAAATCTCTCAAAGCGCTCTTATTTCATTAACAATTTTAACTGTTATGTCATAATAATCTTGAAAGGTCTCATTGTGATGCATTCTATTAGCCTCAAAATCACCCATTTTATTTCGTATGTGAATTTTCCTAATCTGATCTCTACCTTCATACATTTCATTAAGTCTAAAATGATCTCCACATTCATACACTTCCAACCTTTTAATGAAATTCTCATTAACCATGGATTCAAGAAATCAATTGCAGACTACTATTCGGTGTACATTAAAAGATTGGAAGGTAATCATGTCATCATTTTCTCATTATATGTGGATGATCTATTAATAACATCTAGTAAAGAAGATCATTTAAAGGAATTTAAATATTCTATGACTCAAGTGTTTGAAATGTCTGATTTAGGATAAATGCATTATTTTCTAGGAATTGAAATTACTCAAACTGAAGTGTTGAGAATCTTCATTTCACAAAAGAAATATTGTACTGAAATGTTGAGAAAATTCAGAATGATTGATTCAAACTCAATCTATACTCCATGCAAACACAAAGCTAAAGTAAATGCATATGAAAGTGAAACTGACATAAATGTAACTATATAGTGAGGTATAATTGAAAGTATTTTATATCATGCAAATATTATGTCTGACATAAATCATATTGTGAACCTAGTCTCAAGATATATGCATAGACTAAAAGTTAGCCACTTTGCGTTAGCCAAACGTGTGCTCGGATACATAAAAGGAACTATGAACTACGGTCTGTTTCTACCATGCTCAGAAAACACTAGAGAGCATGCTCAGAACACTGATTATGCAGGATCGGATGACGCTAAGAGCACATCTGGATAAATTTTTTTCTTGAGTCAATGTCGATTCTCCTGGTGAACAAAAAAAACGTGGCACAATCTACAATAGAATCAGAGTATATTGCTACATCATATGCCTCAAATCATTGTATATAACTAAGATAGCTTTCGGAAGAAATTTGACTTAAGCATATCAAGCCAACTATCCTACATGTTGACAATCAAGCGGCAATTTCAATTGCTAAAGATCTAACACATTTTATCAAGGCTAAACACATAATGGTAAAATTTCATACCCTGCGAGAGGCTGTAAAAGATGAAGAAATTAAACTCATACATGTATGATCGGAGGACCAATATGCGGATATTTTCATGAAGAATCTGAGAAAAGTCTTATTCACTGACCTTATATTGAAGATTGACGTCATTCCTATGGAGAAATTTCAAGATCTGCCCACTCCGCAGCCAAGGGGTATGTTGAAGGGCTGTTGCGTTGAAGACCTCTTTACTAGATCCCCTTATGAATGAGAAAAAATATTATGTTTAAGAAGTTGTTATTTTGCTTTTTTAAATGTTTAACGTTTTGTTATTATGAACCATATATAAGTGGCCACACGTGATGTTTAACCTATTGAATTTTGATATTATTCTTCAATATGCGGCTGCCCTTGCCATTCTCATAAACTCGTTGTGGCTACATACCTTAAACCTGAAGCTTTTTATCCTAAACCTCGTCAATAACCTGGTGGTAGAGGAACCAAGCAAGTGAGAGGAATTTTGGGATAATGGTGTTCACGATGCTCGAAGTTTGGTGATATTTTTATCATTGTCTAGGCAATGAATGTAGTATGTTCATGCTGTCTCGTTGCAGAGCTGCCATGAATGGCCGGTATCCTGATCTTTTGGTCCGGCCATTCGTCGCTCATTCTCGTTCTCCGACTGGTGTTCCTGAGTAGACCGAGATTTCTCTAACTCCATTGATTCTCTGGGAATCCCAGAGCTCTCTCCATTCACTTTGTCTGAGGATTCTTTCTTATCTCTTTCATCCACAAAATAGTATGTAAAGGCTTCGTCATGTTGAATTTGTTCAAAACTGATCGCTCCATGAGGATCCCTTGATTCCCCTATTTCTTTGTTCCCATTTCGAATATGTTAATCCTCTTTCTTTTATTGGTTTTCAATCATTCGCTAGTGATCTTCATATGAAAGAGGATTATCTGTTTCTCCACTTTCAGATTCTTTTACCGTTACTCCTCTATTAAATTATAGAGTCTGTCAATTTATATAGAGAGTGTGCTCGTATATAACGTATAAGACAGATGAGATAACACCGTAAAAAACTTGAACAAGTCATTTATTATTGCCAACATTCTCTTTTATAAACCAATGCACCCCACTTTTAATTTTCTATGTGAGACAATAGCCACTATTTCAACAATCTTTCTCGGCCACGTCCACTGATCTTATCCCCACTCCGTTAAGTTCCTTAGGTACATCGTCATGAGCAGGGCGTGGTTCTCCCATCGAAGGCTTGGATCCAAGAGATCCAGCAGCGGAATCTGGTTTAAACGGAGCTTCCATTGATGCCTAGTTCTCCAATTACAACGGAAAAAAAGGATTAGAAGTTAGCAGCACTGTAGTCCTGGGATGTTTGCCACGTGATTTTACAAGTGCGATTCTCAATCCCCGATAGGGAAAATTGACAAACAATAAGACTGAAGAATTGAAGAAGAATCGTCAAGTTCGACATCGATAGTATGGCTCATATCCACCAAGGCACCAACGTAGTAGAAGGAAACCGTTTAAATAAAAATAATAAATAAAAATTAAATAATACAAGTTAAATAAAAATAAAATAATACAAGTTAAATTGGATAAAATAGGCTATATACTCTGGATAAATTCTTCAAAAGTCAACTTAAAGTAACTAATTAAATTATCACCTTAGGTTTCCATAATATGCTTTGGCCCTGCCCACCTGGGTATGCGAATATAAAAATAGACGTTTATCAATAAATATATGGTTAATTAATTGAGTAATACAGTTTTATTTAAGTATTAATGTTAGATGTATGCAGATGGACCATATAAGGGAAAACTGATGATATCCTATCTTCTAAAGTGATTATTAATTGGATCATTTATTAGTTGTTACAAATAGACAAATTTTAAATAATAACATTGATTTCATTATTATTATATTTATTATATAATTAGTAAATATATAAAATAGTAATATTATATTTTATCTTTTTAAAATTGTATTTTAATAGTAAATATAATTATTGATAAAATGTTATTGGGATACATTATTTACCTAAATAGCCTACTATACTCATCTTCTTCAATATTTTCATTTTGTAAAGAAAGTAGCCGGTAGGTTCGCTCATAGCATCTATAGGATGGGGCTGGTGGAGTTAAATAAATAATATATTTCAACATCAAAAATGTCAAACATAATATTTTAGTTTACATCGGAATCTCCTATTACTTTTATTCAATATGATGTTATTTTATAACATATACAATCCCTAAAATTGTTACCTTATGTATTTCTAATTTATGTCCGGTTCAATCATAAGAGTTCCGATTATAATACCTAAGCTAAAGGGTAGTATTGCATATAGTATTTTGTGTTGGGGTAGCGTTGTTGGGCTAAAACTAGAGATTCACGTAGATTTAATAAGCTATTCATTTCTATATGGTTGCTTCTTCATTAACACTAAGTGTAACTTTTATTGGCTAAATTTTTGGATATGCCAAATGACTAAGTTGTTTGAGTATTCATTTACGCATTAAATAATTACAAATCGCACCATGTTATTTACTTGATTTTCTAATATACAACTAAATAGTGGTCCCTCATAAAAATGGCACATTATTGAGCTTATTTTCTTTCTTTTAAACCTTCCCCGGCCTCAAGCCTTGTCCTTCTTTTGTAATTAAATAATATGAATAATTCATCCGCCCGTTACCATTTGAATTATTGAAAAATTTATAACCCAAAGTTTTATATTTGATTGCGGCCGCCAATTTTGCTGTATGGATGTTCACCTAATTGTCTTCCACCTTTCTAGTTCAACCGTATTTCTTTTTTAAAATATTGCAATTATCCTCAATTTCTAATAAATTTAATTTCCCCTATGAAAAAACAGGTAATTGACACGTGGCGTGATGTATGACCGTAGATGGTCATCTAATGAGTGAGAGAAATGGCTTCGTCTCTGTATGAAAAGAGTATTGTGAAATTGAAATTTTAACGGGATACATAAAGCAGTTGCTTTTAAGAAGAGCAGAGCTGTAAGTAATTCTGATTTTGAAGGAAATCCATATTTCTTAGCTTTCTCAGAAACCTGTAATCTTGAGAAGAATTAACGGCGGCATGAATTATTCTTGATTCTAATTTTTTTCCTATGGATTGTGGGTCACAATTAATATCTAGAAAGGTGTTTGAATTTCAGTAGAAATGGCCGGTTTTTTCTCACTAGGAGGAGGGACGACCAGCAACCCTGATCAAGACAAAACGGAGATCAATCCTGAGACCTGGTTTCTTTTCAGAAATGGGGAAAATCCGTATAAAGGTTCGGAGATTTGGGATCAGCAATCACAGACGGCGGCGTCCGCGGACAATTTTTCGCAGAGCGGAGGGATCGGAACGCTTCAGGATCATTATCCCTCGGCTGGCGGGATGGCTGTAGGGCCGCTGAGTTTCGGCGGGTTTAGTAATTCAGGCGATCAGTCACCGAGATCGGGGTTTTTTATGATGAGGAGCGGTGGCGGAGGGATCAGCTGTCACGATTGTGGAAATCAAGCTAAGAAAGACTGTACATATGTGAGATGTAGAACCTGCTGCAAGAGCCGAGGGTTTCAGTGTGAAACGCATCTTAAGAGCACATGGGTCCCCGCAGCCGCGAGGAAAGAACGGCAGCAGAAGATGGCGGCGTTGCAGAATCAGGTACAGAGCCAAGACCACCGTGATCAACATCCTTTCCACATACAGAGTTTTAAAAGACAGAAATTAGAGATTACAGATCCTTGTAACAACAACAAGGACCCTTTCGTCTGTACCCGAATTGACACAGGTAATAAAAGACACATCTTTCAACTTTTTTGTCACTTTCTTGACAAAATACTGCAACCCTAATTACTGTTCATGAATACATGAATCATATTTGGCATACTGTAGGGTTAGAACTAGGGAGTTTCCCATCAGAAGTGAAATCCGAAGCAGTTTTCCGATGCATCGGAGTTAACCAAAACGAGGATGGTGAAGATCGAACTCAGTTGGCTTATGAGACAGTAGTCATCATCTGTGGACATGTTTATAAGGGCATCCTTTATGATCAAGGAGCTAAGACCCAGCACTTGACAGGTGAAACCTCATCTGGCGGTGGAAGCATCAGCAAACACGCCGCTCAACCACTAAATCCGACTACGGGAACTTCTGGTACAACCACAGGAACATCACCATTTCTTGACCCTTCACTATATAGCTTCATGATCGGTACACGTAACTTTCCTTCATCTTTGAGATCCTAAGAATCATTAAAGATAGCATTGTATTGTAACACCTTCAATGATCTTAATTCAAACCCTTGTAACTCCTGTTAAATCTTCATAATTTTGGAGGGATTAACTTCCAATTACTATTCTTACTTTGTTTTATGTTTTTTTATTCAAATGTCATCTCTTTATTAAGAGATTAATAAGTAATAATTTGTGTGGAATTGTTTACAAAAAATGTTTGGGATTGAATTATAGGAAATCAACGGGTTCTTACATTTATTTTTGTTTGAAATGCTTCTTCTCTCTTCAATATTGCAAATAATACTAATTCATTTATTTCTTTGGTTTCTATCCGTTACTCCTATTTGTTTATTTATATGCAAAACATGTGAAATTTAAATTGTTTTTGCTGACTTTATTGGAATGGTATGTAATTATGTGAACACTTTCTTATTCCATATATGCTTACAATGAATCCTAAATTATTAAATCAATAATTAATATACAACTTAAAATTGGAAATAAACGACCCTAAATATTTATCTAGTTTTCAAGAAAATTGCATAAATAATCCCCACTTTTCTAGGTATGTAAAAGTCATGCTTCAAATTTACAAAACTACAAGAATAATAGCTAAATTATCAATATAATTTGTTTTTACCTCTAACACGACAATATTCGATTTTCTGTTAAGTTGACAAATATTTTTCTATTAACATTGTTGATTTTAAATTTCACAAAGTATGCAAATAAGACTCTTAAAGTTTGAAATATTTTACAAAATGTACACTTGAAATTTAAGGATTGTGCATAATAATATAAATTTTAACGATATTGTTAGAAGATCAAGGATAAGTGTTATTGATAACTTATGATGTTTTATATGTATTTAATTGAAGTTGAAGAATTACAAATTTGTATTTTCACTCAAATATTGAGTCATGTTTACAATTTTGTAACTTGTATGACATTGAATTAGAGAGGCCATAAGGGGTTTATTCCCCAATTAACCCAAATTTTAATTTATCTTCCCAAACTAACACGTTTTTAAATTTTTTACCAAAATTAACACATCTATGACTTGTTGAACATGTAGCATGTTAAACAGTTAAAGAAAAAATTATATTCACAAATTACTCGAATCGTTTAGTTAAGTTTTGAGTTTGATCAAATGAATTCATATCAGTCATGACCGGTACTTGGTACGGTGGTTTTTTCAATATATCATTGGTATACCGATGATATATCGGAATATTAGTGTACCGTTGTGATCGATATTTACCGGTATCACCGGTATACCGGACGGTATACCATCGGTATGACTTCCATAGTTTGGTCTCATTTTTTAACGAAATGAGTCAAACTCAAATCAAATTCAAATTCCCAACAAACAAGACATCGAAACATTTTATTAATTCTTGGTTTGTGGATAAAAATGAATACTATTAATACGACCTTATAGAAGGTAATTTGTGTTAGTTTTGGTAAAAAATTAAAAAAATATGTTAGTTTGGGAAGATAAATTAAAATTTGGATTAATTGAGGAATAAACCCAAGCCATAAGTTAGAATGCAATAGGCAAATATCACCCAATAGTTTGTGTAAATTTATTGATTTTTGTAGGAATGAGATTAATGGAAAAATAAAAGCTTTAATTTCTGTTAAATGAGTATTGACAATGGGATCATCAAGTGCACTGTTATGAATCGTTCATTTAAAATAAATATAAAGTATTCGTTTTTGAAATTTCATTTAAACCAATCAAATATTTGAATTTGATCTGGACGGTTTGAAGATTGTCATGTTTCGTTTGGACGGTCAGGATGTAGCAGCCGTTAACGGGATTGTGATACACAGCCTGGCATGAAGTGGACGTTTTTTGTTTGTTATTTTAAATAAATAAGGTATTTTAGATAGTTAACCTATAGAAAGTATTTTGTCTGTCAGAGAGTGCCCAAGAAGGGGGCTTATGAAAAGGGTTCCGTTAGCGGAATCCTCGAGGTTGGGAGATCTCAGGACCGCTAGTCTACAAATCGGCAGTATAGACGGAGGAACAGAGATATGAGAGAATGCTTTTCTGATTGGGAGGAAGTGCGATCAGTTCTAATTTCTCTTATTTTTCTGATCTTGTTTTTTTGTTGAATTATTTTGAATGTTTGTTTTGTTCTTGTTTATGCTTTCGATCGCTGATTTTCTATTCTTATCTTGAGTCAGAGATCGTGGATACTGTTTGCGGAACCCTCGAGGTTGGAAATCGGGGATCTCACGAGTGGTAGTCTACAATTCGACGTTATAGACGGAGTAGGAGGCCAGATGAACGAACCACCGGGAGTTCGCGGAGAAATGGGAAATTTCGTTTCTCATTGGGAGGAGGTGTGTCTGTTGATTCCGAGTAGGTGCGACATCTGATTTCTCTTATCTTTCTGATCTTGACTTTTTTGTTTTACCTAGTTTTGATTGAGTTATTTTGAATGTTTGTTTTGTTCCTAATTTTGCTTTCGATCGTTAATTTTGTATTCTTACTCTGAGTCAGAGATCATGGAAACTGTCGAGGTTGGGGACGGCGATCTCAGGAGCGCTAGTCTATTCTACGGATTTCTAGACAGATGTTTATGTTTCGGAGGAGGTTCGATTTAATGATTAATCAGCGGCGAGGTGCCATTTCTGATTTCTTATTCTGATAATTTTGAATGTTTGTTTGTTTGGCGTTGTTTATAAATGTAGTAGTTTTCATGATTGAGCGAGTTTGTTGTGGAGTTATAAGAATCAACAGCTATGATATTCTGTTGATTTATTGACTGTTAGAATTATCTTCCACTAATTTAGGTATTAATTGAAGCAACCATGGTTCCTTATATTTTGTTCACATGGATTAGTGAGATAGTGATTTGAAGCCTACTTATATTTGTATTTCAAATTGAACCTCATGGTTTCATCCTTATTAATTTTTCTTGTATTCTGTTTAACAGTAATGATCATTCTTTATTTTCTTAATTGGGGGAGTAGCAGAGAATGAGGGAACACATTTCTTTAAAAGTTGTTTATTCAATGACGAGGTGCGATTTCTGATTTCTTATGCCTTGATTATTGATTTCAGTGAGGATTGGTTAATCATTGGTTTCTTGACTGGGGTGAATACATCTAATAGTTTTGTTCTTGTCTAGTAATAAATATGAGAATAGTTTTATGATGAAGCAAAAGATGGGGCATTTTTTGAATATGATTGTTGGGATTTCCTTTTTACACTTGGTTTTGTTTTTCTGCAAAATAGAAACCCTCGCACTGTTGTTTGACTCTTACATATAGGAGGAAGATTTACACAGACAGGTGTACTTCAGTTGCTTTTAGTTTCATTTATATCCATAAATTTTAATTTTTTTGATACACAAATTTTCATATCACCTTATCAAGCTCGATATGCACAAACACATAGTAACCAACACACTATGTGTTTGTTTATTTTGAAGCTTTCTTAGGTGCAATGTTTTCCTACTTTAATATATCCATTGATATCAAATAATATTAAAAAACTTGGAGTTCAACCCTAAAATCCAGTGTCTTGTGGTACAAAAAAAATGCTGGTAGTGTGAAATATTGAAAACATTACTTAGGTGATATGAAATATTGAAACCATAGCGTGAGTGATATTGGTAGCATATTCAAAACATTTTGTCAAAAGTTTCGAAAAATAAAATTAGAATCTGTTCAAGTTTTATAAAAAATGCGTGTTTTAAGAAAATCAAAGTAAATAACGTCATACATCTTTAGGAATAGTGTAACTGTGTAAGAACGTAACTTAAATGAAAATCAAAGCATGTTCCCTTACTTTTTAAACAAACTTAATTTAAAATTAAAATAGTGGACCGTTACTTGGCTTTGTTTTAATTTTGTTTCATTTTGAATTCAAAAATAAAAAAATAAATGGGTACAATCTGCGCGTATGATTTTTTTCCAAGAGAAAATGATACTTAATTATCCTGAAATTGTACAAAATGAAACTTTGTGGTAATTTGGTAAATAACATGTAATTTTAGGTCTCCAAAATTTATGATTATAATAATTTTGATAAAATGACAAAAACTCATTCTCATATTTTCTATGTTTGACAAAATGATTTGTCAAAATTCAAATATGTTTTTACTTTCTTTTGGGCTACTTTTAGAATCATCTTCTTATTTAATTTTTGTAAAATAATTTAGCTCTTTTCGTTATTCCGGTCAATCTGAGAACTGAGAAGTTGTGTTAATATTTTCTGGACAATGTTAATTAATTTTAAATAGATTTAAATTATCTAAATACGTAATTCGTTTATCGTATTAGCATCTTTTGTTGTAAAATATGTTTCTAATTTATTACCAATTTCTATACTTCATCTATAATATTCTAATATTTCATTATTTATAACAAAAAACAATTTATATAGTTTATTTTAGATGAATCATAATCAGAATCATCATCTACAGAATATACAAACATTACGGATTATAACTATAAAATTGATAGATAGCATTAAATATCATACAAAAATTAAATGCTTACATTTTAAAATAATAACTCGATGCGTAAATGAACACTAGTTTAACTTGTGCCATAAAAATAGTTTCAACTTTTTATCTGATTTTTTGTTTATGTTTTAATTCACTTAAATATGTTACTATGTGTATCTTAAAACTTCAACGTAATAATATATTGTGAGAGTGGAAGTACAAACCTTTTATTCCTTGCTGTTCTGTGGGGCTTTGCAGATTGAATCTTTTCCACTCCGCAACTGAAACTTCATACACAGTCTTCAGCAATTGCATATTGCATATTGCATATTGCATAAAAAGAAAGTTCAGAAGAAAAACTTTTGGCTTAAAAACAAGTATCAATTTATAATATGAAGCAGCGATTCATTAAAGTTTCCACAAACCTCGATGTTGAGGCCTGCTTCTGCAGTTGTTTGTACTCTCCTCCTTCTATTGATACTTCCTGCATAAGCAAAAAATACAAATGCCGTTCCTTTTTAATAAAAATATTACTGAATCAACAACATTTTTACAGAAAATATGTAAGTTTTCTCCATCAACTTTTGTTGACAAGATCAGCTTTATTCCCAATTTAGACGATAATAACATCTCATCCTCAGTCCATTTTGTAGTGTTCATAAGAATTTTTCTCAAGTATAAGAACCCCTACACAGTAGACAGCTTGACAAAGGATAAGCTATATCAAGATATCAAGCTTCTTTCCGAAAAACAGTCGTTACTTTAAAACCGCAATGCATAAGCTCTTCTGAAATGAAAACACGTTATGGGCGTTATTTACAAAGCAATTATGCATAAACAGAAAGACGGATGTCTTAAAAACAAATATCAAATTATAATATGATGCGATGCGTTTAAGACCTGTTTTTCCTCTTGTTTCTCATCGTGAGCATTATTTGATTCTCCTTTTTCTATTGATACTTGCCTGCATAACCAAAAATACTAATGCCATTTCATTTCACACAGAAAAACTTATTTTACAAAAAATATGCAAGTTTTCACCAGATCAGTTTTAAATAACATCCCATCCTTTTTCACGTCTTTACATCCTCAGTCAATTTGGTATTGTTAATGATGGTCGTTCTGACAAAGATGATCATAAGAATATTTCTGAAGTATACCAATTTCAAACATCTAAAAATGTAATGCATGTAATATTTTTCTGTATGCATATTTATGACCGACCGCCCAACCAGTCGCATTACTAACTCGCAATATCATAGACAATGGCTGCAACCGAAGAATCCTGAGTATAGCTTGGATTAAGACTCCAAACCTTCTCCCCCAGCCTTATCCCTGGGACCAATACAAGTAATAAACAGTGTTATCTTGATAAACATGTGATTTATGATCGACATTAACATGATGGTAACCCAATGTGCACGCGAAACGTAGATAATAAGTAATAAATTACCAAAGTTGCAAATGAACGATTTGATCACTAAGGCACTTGGTGTTTGACAAGAAATTGATGCCTATAGTTGCTGAAAAAAGATAAATAATAGTTCATGTGTAAGTCCTTAAAAGAATGAAAAGCACGCTACAGTATTTCAAATAACCGAACATATTTCAGGATTTGAATGCATCTTTCCCCAAATAGGCGAACAAATTTCATGATGTCAATGATACTTTCCTAACAATTAGCGGGTTACATCAAAACCTAGATCTTAAGTCAACAATGCATAAGCTCTTATGGAATGAAAACACGTTCAATTATTTCAAAACAGACGAACATATTTCAAGATTTGAAGCTTCTTTATGCAAAGTAAACGATTAGTTCAGCAACCTAGATCTCGAATTCAATTTGACAATTAACAATGCATAAGCTCTAATGGAATGAAAGCACGTTCCAGTATTTCAAAACAGATGAACAGATTTCAAGATTTGAAGCTTCTTTCACAAAATAAACGATTAGTTCAAAAAACTATATCTCGATTTCCGCAATCATCGATTTGACAAGCAACAAAACAATACCGATCATCGCAGTAGCAGATTACGCAATTACCATACAGGCAGTAACGATACTCCGACTTGAATCCGTCAACGGATTGAAGTTTGAAAAAACGGAGAGAGAAGGGGGAAAGCGCTCCCGAAATGAGAAAATTATGAAATGATACGCCATCACAATCGCATTTGAACCAATGTTTTCATAATCACGGGTGTCAAATTTCAAATTTCGGTCGGTACATACCTGTTTTTTCTGTACACACCGATAATAAAACATTCATTTGAAGACATCTCACGGTAAGATATAATTGGATATTGGGTCTGATAAGTGTGCTGGCAAATACGGCCTTCGAAAATGATACGACGTCGTTTGAGCAAAGATTCAACTCAAATAATTAGTAAGTAATTTATGGGAAGTAATAATTAAAATACTTTGTAGGAACACTTGGTAAATGCTGCTCCCTTCTTAATCACGAAAATTTACGCTCACAAGTCACAACACTAGACAGGGTCGTAAACAACGAACAAGACCAACAGTATACATTCAAAACAGAAGCGGAAGGAAGCTAAATACAAGGGGGGTTTGGTTTTGTTTAGTCGACTTCTTCGATCTTGGGGCCAGCACCTGATCCACCGCCGCCATGGCCAGGCACAGGGCCACCTTCATCCATTCCGGAGAAACCTGCTCCTCCACCTTGATACATCTTTGAAATTATGGGATTGCAAATGCCTTCGAGCTCTTTCACTTTGTCATCAAATTCATCAGCTTCTGCCAGCTGGTTAGAATCAAGCCACTTGATGGCATCTTCAATAGCAACTTCAATCTTTTTCTTGTCTTCTTGTGCGAGATTAGAAGATATCTTCTCATCCTTGATGGTGTTTCTCATGTTATAGGCATAGTTCTCGAGGTTGTTCTTGGATTCAACCTTCTTCTTGTGCTCTTCATCCTCAGACTTGTACTTTTCAGCTTCTTGAACCATCTTTTCAATCTCTTCTTTGGAAAGTCTGCCCTTGTCATTGGTTATAGTGATCTTGTTCTTTTGTCCAGTAGTCTTGTCTTCAGCGGAGACATTCAGAATACCATTCGCGTCGATGTCGAAGCAAACATTGATCTGAGGGACGCCCCTGGGAGCAGGTGGAATTCCTGTCAACTCAAACTTGCCGAGCAGATTGTTGTCACGTGTTCTTGTTCTTTCACCTTCAAAAACCTGAATCAATACACCAGGCTGATTGTCCGAGTAAGTCGAAAAAACTTGCTCTTTCTTCGTAGGCACAGTTGTGTTTCTTGGAATGAGCACGGTCATGACACCTCCAGCAGTCTCTAAGCCAAGGGACAATGGAGCCACATCCAAGAGAAGAAGGTCTTGTACTTTATCATTTCCTTCACCACTCAAAATCGCAGCTTGCACAGCAGCTCCATAAGCTACAGCTTCATCAGGGTTAATGCTCTTGCAGAGTTCCTTCCCATTAAAGAAGTCTTGCAAAAGCTGCTGCACCTTGGGAATCCTAGTTGAGCCACCAACAAGAACCACATCATGCACACTATTCTTATCCATCTTTGCGTCCCTTAAACACTTCTCTACAGGCTCCATACACTTTCTGAACAAATCCATATTCAACTCTTCGAACCTCGCACGTGTAATGGAGGTGTAGAAGTCAATACCCTCAAAGAGAGAATCAATCTCAATAGTTGTCTGGGCGGTAGAAGACAGGGTTCTCTTTGCCCTCTCACAAGCTGTTCTTAGCCTCCTCAGTGCTCTTGGGTTTCCACTTATATCCTTCTTATTCTTTCTCTTGAACTCCTGAACAAAGTGGTTCACCATTCTGTTATCAAAATCTTCTCCTCCAAGGTGAGTATCACCAGCAGTCGCCTTGACTTCGAAAATGCCCTCCTCAATTGTAAGGAGGGACACATCAAAAGTGCCACCTCCAAGGTCAAAAATGAGCACATTCTTCTCGCCAGAACTAGTAGCCTTCTTGTCAAGACCATATGCAATAGCTGCTGCGGTAGGCTCATTTATGATTCTCATAACATTGAGACCAGAAATGACTCCAGCATCCTTCGTAGCCTGACGCTGAGAATCGTTGAAATATGCAGGTACAGTCACGACAGCATTCTTTACGGTACACCCAAGAAATGCTTCTGCAATCTCTTTCATTTTGATGAGGACCATGGATGAAATCTCCTCCGCAGAAAACTGTTTCTCCTCTCCCTTATAGGTGACCACGATCATGGGCTTATCACCAGGTCCAGCGATGACCTTAAATGGCCAAAGCTTCATATCGCCTTGAACCGATGGGTCGCTGAATCTGCGGCCAATCAACCTCTTGGCATCTGCAACAGAAATCACACAGCGTCATGCAACGAATTAAAGACACCAGAATTCAGTGATTGTAAACCAAAATCTCACTAAAATTACACAACCATTGACAAAGGAACTCAAGAAGTGAGAAGCCACTCCACAGATTAAATAATTAGGAGCCAGCCAGATTCAGGCATGGAAACTCAATATCAGGCAAATAAATTAAACGCCACAAGAAGATAACTCACCGAAAACAGTGTTGATAGGGTTCATGGCGACCTGATTCTTGGCCGCATCTCCGATGAGACGCTCAGTATCAGTAAACGCCACATACGACGGTGTAGTTCGGTTTCCTTGGTCGTTCGCGATGATCTCAACGCGGTCATGCTGCCAAACTCCGACGCAGGAGTACGTAGTTCCAAGGTCAATTCCGATCGCTGGCCCTTCGCCTTTTCCAGCCATAGTAAAAACAAAACAAGAAAGTTTCAGAACCAAATAACTCAGAAACTCGGCTAACAAATCCTTACAGAGTACAATTGAACCTCCTCGTAGGGGAGTTTGAATATATAGGTGGGAAACTTCAATCTAGAAAATTCTTCTACCTTCATTTGGACCGTTCCTATTGGTGAATGCTCTACAAGGCTACACCTTTCCCCCTTCTCGTTTCTTCCAGAGAATTCTTAGTAGAAACTAGAAGACAAGAGAATATAGAAACACCCCTTCGTTTACTAAGTATTACAAATTCACCCCTAATTTCCATTTTCTTCCAAATTCACCTTCCACTTCATTTACTCTCCTTTTTGTCATGTTTTCATACTATATCGAGCCGTACGTCAAAAAAAAATCGAGCGGGCACCTCTAAGTCGGTTTTTTAGAGTTTGATATTAAAAAATAAAAATATGTTATGAATATATAGGTGGATGTTTATCAAAGTAAAAAAACATATCCCACTAAATCCGAAAAAGACAATATACAAAATATCTTATACACCTAACTTTTACATCTAATTAATAAGGTAGACATATTTAATGATACTAGTTGAATTAGTCATTGAATTAATATCTCATTATCTATATGAATATTTGTCTTCCACAAATATTCATATATTTTGCCTATAAATAGGATTGATTTGTGTGTTATGAAAACACACAAGAATATTGAAGGTATGAGTATTATGTTTATGATCATAAATTAGTATCTATCTTATTCCACATTTTTCGAATCGTTTTATTTATAACACGTTATCAGCACGAAGCTCTATTACATTTTATCTTTGATATTGATATTTCTTTCCTAACTTGCTCTTAGAACATTGAAGATAGCATAATGTCGAATCTAGCAAAACTTGAATTTGTNGCCTTTTCCAGCCATAGTAAAAACAAAACAAGAAAGTTTCAGAACCAAATAACTCAGAAACTCGGCTAACAAATCCTTACAGAGTACAATTGAACCTCCTCGTAGGGGAGTTTGAATATATAGGTGGTAAACTTCAATCTAGAAAATTCTTCTACCTTCATTTGGACCGTTCCTATTGGTGAATGCTCTACAAGGCTACACCTTTACCCCTTCTCGTTTCTTCCAGAGAATTCTTAGTAGAAACTAGAAGACAAGAGAATATAGAAACACCCCTTCGTTTACTAAGTATTACAAATTCACCCCTAATTTCCATTTTCTTCCAAATTCACCTTCCACTTCATTTACTCTCTTTTTTGTCATGTTTTCATATTATATCGAGCGGTAGTCAACAAAAATCGAGGGGCACATCTAAACTCGGTTTTTTTGAGTTTGATATGAAAAAATAAAATTAATCCTTTTTAGTGCCAACCAATTTATCAATCATATCTATACGGATTAGAATAGAATTTCAAACCGATATAAAAACATTGTTTTTTTTTTTAATTGATACTTCTATGATCACCTATCCAAAGCATTATTTTAGATGGTGTGAGGTAAAAATGATCATAGTTTCATGGATTAGATAATTTTGCTCACTAATATTGGAGGTAATTTGAACTTTATACTTTATTATATTTGACAAAATTAATTTTCAAACTTTTTAGTAGAATTGTTCCCATTTTTTCCAATTTAGGTAGATTAGTATAATTAGTTAGGTTACCATTTAATCTTATAGGATATATATA
This sequence comes from Utricularia reniformis, assembly GCA_009725065.1. Lineage (NCBI taxonomy): Eukaryota > Viridiplantae > Streptophyta > Magnoliopsida > Lamiales > Lentibulariaceae > Utricularia > Utricularia reniformis. The sequence goes on from RWGZ01000940.1 coordinate 55,389, forward strand.
TTTATTTAAATATTAAGAAAGAATGATTTGTTATACTTTTAATTCATAAAAAAAATATATATTGGTTGATGAATAATTCAACAACTGCATAAGAAATAAAGCTGAGTGAAACTTGGAGCCACTTCAAGCCTCTTACAGAAACAAAGCTTGGATTTAAATTTTAAAAAGAAAACTGATCTGTATTTAAATTCTAAAATTGTTGCCTGTGAAGGTCTGACCGAACTCCCAATTTGAAGGAGCTATGTTCCAGGAAGTGGTGTAGGTACCGTCACTGGATTGGACCCTGAAAGACAGAGACTGACCAACTAAAATGGTGTTTGATTGCCAGTTTTGACCCCAATTTCTGCTCAACGTCATCCATCCACTTCTGGAACCTTTAACCCAGNAGATGTAGATAAAGATCTATTTAGACCTCGAGAAAGTGAAGAAGAAATTCTTGGTTCTGAAGTACCATATCTTAGTGCAATTAGATCATTAATGTATCTTGCTAATCATACAAGACCTGATATTGCATTCGCAGTAAATTTATTAGCAAGGTATAGTTCTTCTCCTACATTAAGACACTGGAAAGGTATCAAACATATTCTTCGATATCTTCAAGGAACATGCGATAATTGATTATTTTATCCGAAAGGATCAAAATTAGAACTAGTTGGTTACGCAGATGCTGGATATCTGTCTGATCCTCATAATGGTAGATCACAAACTGGATATGTATTTATGAGTGGTGGGACCGCTATTTCTTGGCGATCTACAAAACAAACCATAGCAGCCACTTCATCGAATCATGCTGAACTTTTAGCTATGCATGAAACCAGCCGTGAATGCGTTTGGTTGAGATCTGTGATTAAACATATCCAATTAAGTTGTAGTTTATTTCCTGAAAAAATGAACTCAACGATATTATATGAGGACAATGTTGCGTGTATCTTGCAAATGAAAGAGGGATATATTAAAGGAGATAGAACAAAACATATTTCACCAAAATTTTTCTTCACACATGAGCTTCAAAAGAATGGAGAAATAAATATCCAACAAATACGATCACAATACAATCTGGCAGATTTGTTTACTAAATCTCTCCCAACTTCAACTTTTGAAAAGTTGATCTACAACATTGGAATCCGAATATTCAAAGATATTCAGTGATATTATTAAGAGGGGGAGATGTACATTTATTTATAATCACAATAATAATACAAAATAAATACATTTTTGTTACATATTTTGTAAAAGATAAACAACAATAATATAATGTAAGACTAATACAAGAAATAACAATAAAAACATCTTCATCAGAAAATTCTCCAAATCAACTATGGAAGAAGGACGATGATGTTCCATGAGAGCATATATTAATAAACATTCAAGGGGGAGTGTTATGAATATATAGGTGGATGTTTATCAAAGTAAAGAAATATATCCCACTAAATCCGGAAAAGACAATATACAAAATATCTTATACACCTAACTTTTACATCTAATTAATAAGTAGATATATTTAATGATACTAGTTGAATTAGTCATTGAATTAATATCTCATTATCTATATGAATATTTGTCTTCCACAAATATTCATATATTTTGCCTATAAATAGGATTGATTTGTGTGTTATGAAAACACACAAGAATATTGAAGGTATGAGTATTATGTTTATGATAATAGATTAATATCTATCTTATTCCACATTTTTCGAATCGTTTTATTTATAACAAAATAATCATTTTTAGTACCAACCTATTTTTTTCAATCATATCGATCCCAATTGGAATAGAATTTCAAATCGATATAAAAATATTATTTTTTTCTGAATTGACACTTATATGATCACCTATCCAAAGCATTATTTTAGGTCGTGTGAGGTAAAAATGATCATAGTTTCATGGATTAGATAATTTTGCTCACTAACATTGGAGGTAATTCGAACTTTGTACTTTATTATTTTTGACAAAATTAATTTTCAAACTTTTTAGTAGAATTGTTCCCATTTTTTTCAATTAAGGTAGATTAGTATAATTAGTTAGGTTACCATTTAATCTTATAGTGTGTATCTATGAAGATATATATATTTATTTTAATATTAAGAAAGAATGATTTTATTTCCGTCTCTTTTGGTTTGTTATACTTTTAATTTCATAAAAAAAAAAATATATATATTGGTTGATGAATAATTCAACAACTTCATGAGAAATAAAGCTGAGTGAAACTTGGAGCCACTTCAAGCCTCTTACAGAAACAAAGCTTGGATTTAAATTTTAAAAAGACAAAATCTGTATTTAAATTCTAAAATTGTTGCCGGTGAAGGTCTGACCGAACTCCCAATTTGAAGGAGCTATGTTCCAGGAAGTGGTGTAGGTACCGTCACTGGCTTGGACCCTGAAAGACAGAGACTGACCAACTAAAATGGTGTTTGATTGCCAGTTTTGACCCCAATTTCTGCTCAACGTCATCCATCCACTTCTGGAACCTTTAACCCAGGCCTTGATAATATCTCCGCTGCCGGCGACGTTTGTGATCAAAATCAAGTTAAAGTAACGGAAACCGTTAATGGTGAAACGGATTCCTCCCTGTTTGTGACATGGAACCCTGCGAAATGAGACCGGAACAATTCCTGCTCGGTACTCAGCGATCTTTAGAAACATGGGCATGGCGAGATCGAAATGGGGACGAGGAGGATTACACCAGCCGCCGTTATCGTTAGGTAAAGCGTAGTTAGGCGGACAGAAGTTGGTGGCAGTGATGAAAATTGAAGGACTACCTGCGTGGCACCATTTCCACTGAGGTTCATTTCTACACTTGATCTCAAAACAAGCACCGCAACTGAAACCATTGTTGAAAAGGGCGGTACTGAGAGCCGCCGTATTGACGCCGTAGCCTTGACTGTAGAGATTACCGTAGCCACAAGCCCCACCTGAAAGATGATAATTATAAGTAAAGAAAACAATGAGTAGTAGACAAGGGTGGAGAAACGAACCCATAGTGCCGGAAGCATCGGCGCCGCCGTAGAAGGTGGCGTGGGCGGTTTGCCATTGGGAGGTGGTGAATGCTGCATGAGTGAGTGAAGCCCATAAGAGAATAGAAGCAATGTAAATTGCAGGTTTCGCCATTTTTGTGAGAAATAGGGGAGAAGAAGAGGTGGTACTTATTGAAGGATTTAGTCCACCCAGGGCAGGGCAGGCCACTAATAATCATCTTTCCTAAATCAATGCAAATATTGACGGAAAATATTGTGGATTTGGCTGTTTTTTCCAAATTACAGATACAATCGGGTATATTTATTTTGAGAAGGAATAATCAAGGGTATTTCGGGAACGAACTTTTCCTGAAATAAGAAATGTCGCAACATGGGTAGGTTTTCCGTTTTCGAATTTAAATAAAATAATATATATATTATTTTGTTTACCAGAAAATCCGGTAGATTAAAAGAGGGGAGATTTGGCGAAACGGAAGGTGATTGGGCGTTTGTGGGTCCTACCCACCAATTACGATCCCGTCAAAACTCTTTTTCCCGTTACTTTGGTATTCGTTGAAATGTGAAAAAAAGAATAATTATTGTAATTAGAACTTTGAAAAATGAAACGCATATGATCGCCAATCACGCCGCGATATTATAATTAGAGGATGACGTTGACCAAAACATTAATCTTCGCACCAGAAAGAATAATAATTAAGAGATGACAAAAAATACATTAAGAATGTAAAGTGAAATGGAGCACCAATTTTGTTACAAAACGCATGAGCTAAACTGAAATCATTTGGGTGCGTGCTATAAATAAACAACAAGCAGTAGCAGTAGCAGTAGCAGTAGCCTTTCCCAGTTAGCTAGGCTTCATGGACTTGTCGAAACAAAAGCGCTGACTGCTGTGTGATCATACAAAGAATTTCTTATGGACACCTGAAGACGAAGTTGCACCATTATGATTTTCTTCTTTAATTCTAATAAAAACACAATTACTACTAACCAAAAACAACTCAAAAAGGAGCCTCAAGAGATTCATCCCAAACATCCGCACTTCCATTGGAAGCATCTTCTGCGTCTTCTTCCATTGAAAGCCTTATATATTCTCTGTGCGCAAATCGGTCCCAATCTGTCAAATGTGGGTTCTCCCGCTCCTGCTCAGCAATTGCAAACATTTAGCAATTGCAAACATATAAGTGAGAAGTTGATGCATCAAGTCACCTGCCGAATTAGAAAAGGGTCTCGTGTCTCAAAAGCCATAAACTTGTTGAGATTAAACAGGATATTAAAAACACTTCCAGACAGCTTGCTTCCTTTTAAATCTCTTAATGTAATGTAGCTTTCATCCTGCACATCAAACATCCTCCACAATATTGCAGCAAACACCCAACTACCCAATTTCAGACTACCATAAGCTGTCCACCCAGATGATTAATTGTTTTTAAAATTGAAATTCTCAGTCTAAATCCTATATTCCCCCCATATCATGTTCATGTATCATCAAACCAGTTTCGGACAAGAAAATTCATCATTGCCAAATATAGCACACAAAACGACCTCTTGGTTGAATAACCTCAACTTCAAGACATGCAACTAAAAATCATAGATTATCAATACAAATAATTTAAACCCAAATATAGTACATCTCGCCACCAAACATACACTAGAAAATTAGATACTCAGGGAGTTCACCTCTGGACTTATCATGTCAACAATCTGACACAAAATATCCTCGAAGAGCACGGGCTCTTGGGCCATACATTCCATTCTGTGCAACTGCTCCTCATAAAAAAATTGCATTTCATTTCGTGTAATAATTCCATTTCCATCCAAATCTATGCACTTGAACCTGAATGGATTAAATATCAGACAAATCTCTCCAAATCTTGACAGGTTACAATGATAAAGTAAAACGTCACTAGCGTTAAGATCATCAATAGCAGATGCAGGAGCATTTGCTGATAAAAAATGCACACACCAGTATTCAAGACTGGGCTCAGAAGTTTTATCCTCTTCTGACAATATGAAGTAGACAAAATCTTCATATCCCATCTTCCCTTCAATCCTACACGTAAACTTTCTAGGTACCTTTGCCATCATGAAATAATCAGTACTTAATCTAGAAGTATACAATAGGTGAAATTAAGTCCACCTTTTGGCAAAATAGGTAATATAGGAAAATAACCTGAATGAATATTCTATCGACAATCCTATAGGTAAGTGCATGATTGCCATATCTGATGAGATTCTCTTTGTCAATAAGAAAATCATGGTCAGTATCCAGCTCCCAAAATTTGCAGTATATCACATAAAAATGCTCATACGAGAAATATCTGCATTAACATGAATTAATGATCAGGGTCTACAATTGTAAGAATAAGTTGGAAGACTAAGTACATCAAACTTCTCAGGGAGGTAAGTATCACATCAATAAACAAAAATAAGAAGAAAAAAGAAAAGAAACACCAAAACAATATCAATATAATCACCTTAATACTTTGTTAATATCCTCTTCTTCATCTGCATGCTGCATAGCCGTAATTAAATTAGAGTGTCTCAATTCTCTCAGAGTCAGCCGGCCATTACCCGCTCTATTGACATAGTAAAATATCCTGTATATTACTGTTTCGGCTGTACAGAACATAATTAAGTTAATACACACTGAATAACATATAAAAATAATGTCTAAATTCTGTGGCAGTCAAGAACTCAAAACATGAAATACAAAGCACGCAGGATGATCTCAATAGAAAAAACTATGGAAAACATACCATATCTTTCTTGAAACTCTGGCGTGCTTTGTAGGAACTCTAGCCCTGGATGAGATGCTAAAAGTTCTCGAAGCACTGGTTTAAAGTCCTCCTACAATTAATTGATAACGAAGGCATAAATAAACTGTAATTTAAAAAAATATTATAAATTCTATAAAATAGCAAAAGTCTCAGCTATCTATATGCAACCTGAACCAAAAACCCAGCTTCCGGCTGCTTCAGTATTGTGTATATTTGCACCGCGACATCTTTTGTCAGCATGTTTCCATTAATCCAGTAATTGACAAATGAATCCCTGTTATTATCACAATAAATTGGGTCAAGTTAATTTCAGGTGATTTGCAAGTAAAAGTTGCACACGAAGGCAAACAAGTGGTCGCTATAATACACGAGAATAAAAAGCCCATTTATTGAATTCAAATAAAGGTAGCAGAAATAGCGCCAAAATGGAAATATTAAGGAAAAAAGTGGATATTAAAATCTACCTGGTAACAACACCAGTGCTCCCAGTATCAATTTTTCTAAATAGTGCTGAAGAGAAGAATGAAGGTAGTTTGCAGATTTCCTTGGTTACTGTTTTGAAATCTGTCAAAAAAGAAAGAACAAAATTGCTATTATTGCCGATACAACAAATCTCCATTTGAAAGCACAAAATATCATACACAAATTTTGTCAACAAATTTTTTTTGAATGTTAATGATTCCTAAATGATCATATGTTTTAATACCTCAAAAAGCTTGCCTTGATGCAAAAGTGAATAAAAATAGCTAAAAATAACGTTAAAACAAAGAAAGACCATCGTGAAATAAACATAATATCTCACCATTGATTTTCAGTCCATCTGCATGACCATCGAAAAATTGATTTATTATGTATACGCATCTATCTTTCAGTTCATTTGGTGCTGGACGACCATTAAGGAAATAGAACTGCAATTTAAAACTTATAAGGAACTAGAAAAACAATTTCATCCAGTACTGAGGAAGTGAACTGAGAAATACCTGGGGTATAAGTTCCTTCACAGGCTCATTCACTAATTTCAAAGGGGAACCTAACGTAGATGGCCCAGCCCTCTGTTTCACGATCCGTGGTGAGCCTGATGAACTCCTTGGTGAAAGTGGTGGTGTACTGCTGGCAGGAAACATTGAAGGCAATGAGTTGCTTGGTCCGGTGCTTGTGCTAAATGATGTTCCAGAGGTGTTCAACGAACCTCCAGTCTCAATATTATTGAGTAAGGATTTCACCTATAATTCAGATACGGATCAGTAAACTATAAAATTTCACTCCAATAATAAAATATAACAATCATATAAAAATTGGATTCGATGAATTAACTATAAAATCTGGTCAATCTCGCCACACAGAAACATGTCCCATGTTGGGGGCATTAGGTCAATACTACAACAAAACGTTGGGGGGATCACAAAAGATCTAAGTTATTTTATCAATGACAAGAATGTATTCTAAATTTTGATATCCTCCCCATTTTCTATAAGCTGTAAATCAATCACTGAAAGAAATAATTTACACAAGAAGAAAAACAAAATCCGAGAAAAATCATATGGTAAACAAGTTCTCATATGAATTAGATCGTTTAGAAGAATTTAAATAAATGAAAAGACAAACATATTAGCCCGGCAAGCCAAAATTGTATTTTGTCGCCTCTTGATTTGTCGTCCCCCTAAACAGACCATAATGTGAAAATGACATCGCTGATGTAGCAGGCAACATTTTTCGGATAACAATCTCCAGCCCAAACAAGCAAACATACAGAAAGATAGGAAAACAACTACCACCAACAGCAGTATCAAAATCAAACGGATTACCAGAGACTTGGTTTCGGGAAGAGACAGCCACTGATCAAAGAGCTTCTCTGCTACAGAAGGATTGGCTTTGATGGCCAAAGGAGACACCTCCGGAAGTTGCAAAAGCTCGGCATCCAAGCTTGCGACGTCGCCTTTGAAATCGAAATCCATAACTAAAAATATCCGTTATATGACACAGAAACACAAACCCTTTAGATATTCCAAGGCTTCTTGAATCATCAAATAAAACGCCAGCGCCAAGTAATCAATCGGCGAATTTTAACACTCAATAGATTCAGACAGAGATCCTGAAAATCAAGGACAATTAACGCAAGCAAGCACAAAAATAGGGCTTGCAGTAGATCGAATTCACAAACCCTCGAAGCACAAAAGGCGGTGCGATTGTAGAGAGAGAGAAATGACAGAGAAAGTATTGATGAGGGAGGATTAGAGATCCATTTCCTATGCAGGGAAGAGGCAACCAAAGCCCAAACCAACTACCCCACTGGCCCAATCCAATCCTCACCCACAGTCCAATGATTTCATTAATCATAAAATGAGAATCTGTCTGGTTCATCTTTCCAATCTACGGTTCCCATTCCTCAAATCAAATCCATCTGAATTTCATCCAATAAAAATTTTAAATTTTTAAAATTGAAACAAACTCGGGCATAAAGAAAATACTCATATTTTTAGGCTTATTTAATTGGTAATAAAGAATGAGCAGAGCTAGGATTCTTCTAACATTAAATTTAACGTTACGTACAAAATTGAATATAATAGAAGATGCAACATGTAGCAGCAAATTTATATTGTTTATAAATAAAATAAAGAGATTATATTATTATTATTATTGTTATTATTAGTATGCGTGAGTGCGAGACTATGGTTGGTGTTTGAATAATTGCTTTTTAATATAATAAACAAAGTTTCAATTATTGCATGAATATTTTAATGGGTAAATTTCATTTCAAGGGTCGGTTCTCTGTACCTCAATCACTCTCTTTACACTCCTCCCAAGAGAGAAAACACAAATGGAGCCCTTCCCATGCGTCTCTGTCTCCACAAAAACCAGACAGCGAAGCCACAAACTTTGACGCAATCAGTTTCTTTCACTATTACAACCTGAACCAACTCACCAACAAATCCGGTCCTTCATTCTTATTTCCTCTTTGATTTCAGAATCAGTATTTCCTCATTCAAGATGTCGTCGTCGAACCGGTGGTGGACGGGTGGTTTGGGTCTTCCAGTTGACTTATCTGCTTCATCATCGTCGCCGGTTATGATGAAACCGGATGTTGGAATATCTATGGATCAAAGCATTGAGAATCTAGCAACTATCAAGAACTCAGATCTGAGGATGTCAATGAACGATGGTGTCCGAGAAGAGGAAACCGGCAACAGAGAACACAGTGAAGAACCTAAAGAGGGAGCTGTGGAAATCCCCACTCGCCGCTCTAGAGGTAGACCGCAGGGATCTAAGAACAAACAAAAACCACCGATTTTCGTGACAAGGGATAGCCCAAACGCGCTTTGTAGCCATGTTTTGGAAGTAGGAAGCGGAACCGACATAGCTGAATCAATAGCTGACTTCGCTAGAAGAAGGCAGAAAGGGGTTTGTGTACTAAGCGCAAACGGAACAGTGACCAACGTTACTATTCGTCAGGCATCAGCTCAGGGTGCTGTCTTATCTTTACACGGCCGCTATGAAATCCTCTCATTGACTGGTTCTTTTCTTCCTGGACCAGCGCCTCCTGGCTCCACGGGTCTTAGGGTGTATCTTTCCGCCGGTCAGGGACAGGTTATGGGGGGTAGTGTTGTAGGTTCATTAATAGCAGTTGGGGCGGTGATAGTTGTGGCTTCAACATTCGCAAACGCTACCTACGAGCGATTACCGATAGAGGAAGAGCAGAGGGATCATGTAGAAGAAGGTGGTTACAATATGCAGAATTTGGGCCCGATAAACAATGAATCTCTGGGTTGGAACCATGATCGTCATCCTTTTTAGGTAATTTCATTCCCCAAATTGAAATTGTATTCAACAACTTACCTTAAAAATATGATGTTGGTGTAGTGTATTATGTATGAACGTGGGAACTAGTGCCTTTTCTTCTGCTACAACACTAGGGATTTCGTGAAGCTAAAAACCCTAGTCGGTGTAGAGTTAAAAAGTAGGATAAAATAGTATGGAATTGAAACACAAATACCCCATCCCATGTGTTAAATCACCAGTTATGGGAAGGGGATGATTATCAGTAACACACATTGAGTGTTGCTGAGACTCGATCGGGCAAGTTCAATGCAAAATCGCATGATCCAAGGAGTAATTGTTGAAGTTCTTTTTAAAAGAAAAAGTAAGATTGATTAGATTTATAAAGATTAAAATTTCATCATATTTGTTCAAATTTCTTAAAGGTGTCCCCTTATAATCTATAATTTCAATAGTAATCACAAGGTCAGCAGTTATTTCATCTGAACAAACTAAGGGGGATTCTATTGCTAGGTATGACAAAAAAGCACAAACACTATCCAAAATAAAAGTCAAGAAAGGGACATGTCACATATGCGAGTGATGATTGGATTCCAATTCTTGTTTCATTCCCTGTCCACATGTTTTGGGGACTAAAATGCCTCTTCCGTGAAGTTGATTGCTACATCCCAATAATGAGTGACTCCGTGTTCATGAAAGTATTTTCGGGCAGCAGTTTCTGAATGTTAAACCGGTGGAGTTGGGCTTCGCGACACTTCCCTGCCAAACCAGCAAACATTTATTTGTAGGTTTATCATCATCCTCTTCTGCAACAGCAGTTGCCCAGTGAGCATAAGCTGCTTCCCGTACCTTTTGATGGATTTCACACCACCTTCGAAAACAATCACAGTTATTCCTTCCGATATTACAACACATCCTGAGAGTCTGTTCTCCTGAGCATCAACGTCAACTTTAAAGCGGGTTGGAGGGTGAGAAAGATCATTGACCCTGTATACTGACAACACAGTTTCCAGATTACTGGGATCATCAAAAAGCTTCTTCTCTTTCTTATTACGCCTCTCTCCTGGAGTGAGCTTACGAGCAATGTTTCTATCAATGTGAGCTTGTTCTCGCTCAGCTGCAGCACTTCTAATTTCCATTTCAATCTTGGTGGGATCCTGAGTCGCGTCAGATCCAAGAACCCTCATTAGGTTGCTATCTTCACCTTAGCTTTTGGGGGCTCCATGACACCCAGTCTAATCATTTCCTGCCTCTCTTTTTCCCTCGCCAATCTGCGTTGTATCCGAAGCTTCTTCTGTTCTTTCTTAGTTAACTTCAGGGGCTGAGGTGTGGGTGCAGCTGGTTCAGCAGGAGGGTCTATAGGTCGAGGGTGCTCAACATATATCGTGATTTGGCCATCTTTATTTTATCTTCAATCATTTCGCCATCAACAATATCACCATACGTGCCTAAAACGAGAACAGGAACATCCCTGAAAGTCACAAAGAATTATATAAAATGCTTCCTATAGCCCTAAAAGTGAATACCAAAATCAAATACAAAAAGCAAGATAGCACCGCCTGACTTACCACCACTCTACACCAGGAATTGAGTCTTTTGGCTTCTCTTTCGTAATAATTCTTCCACCTATTTCGATTAGATTAGGGTTTATATCATATTCCGACGTCAACTTTGCCAGATGTGCTTGCTTTGCCTTAAGCTCTCTTGCCTTTGCTTCCCCAAACTGGGCCTGTAAAATCAACGACTAAAACTAAGAGCAGAATTCATTTGATCTACCAACAAATGAACATGTGCGAAAAATACATACCTTCAATTTCATAATTTCAGCATCTTTTGACCATTTTCCTTCCTCGACAAATTGAAAATTTATCCGCTTGGGCCTCAGTAGCTTGGTTTTATCAATCCCCATACTTGCATCAAAATGCGGATGCTTTTCAGGGTCCACATCAAATTCAGGTTTGAGGATTTGGAAGTCCTCTTATTTCTGCTTGTTTATGTTTACCTGTGAAATACCGCACAGATCAATGTCATCACTAAATCAATATAATGAACTTGAAGAACAGTGCTGTTATACAGTAAATTGTTATTACCTTGAGGGTACTCAAGCTATTCACTTTTGGAACATCCACAACATTTCCATGCTCATCAATTTCCCGTCCCAGTGCATCCAAACGAAGGACAGGAGCTCTAGAAGGTTTTGGATGGATTGAGACATCGTGAGGCATCTGTCCTGGGAACAAATGATGATAGGAGCAAACTCTGGATCTTGTGTGAAACCCATCTTTGCTGCGAGATGCTGTGCCCGTCTAACAGCTTCATACTTTTGAGCAGTGAGACCAGGAACAGGAAGCAAACCAGTGGGTGAAGCGATGACATGAGCTGCTGTAGAGGAGGTTAGTGCAGAAGCACTGGACATCACTCCAGTAGGAACAGAGGCAGTTTCCCGTGAGGCAGGTGTTGACAAAGAACCTTCCAGAGAGGACGAAACTCTAATAGTTTTTTCTCCAACTCGAGGGCTAAACTCCCTTGTGGGACCAGTATCCTTGTTCAGCTACAAAGTGTTAAAGAAGCGTAATTTTCAGGAAACATATCCAAAATAATATACAATGAGTACATACATCATCTTGTCACACTTTTTTAATCTCTTCAGAGGAGCACGCTTTCGACAATGAAGGTGAATGCCCACTCATTAGGTAAAAGTAAATAAACGTAATGGACTAACCACAGGAATCTTCTTCATCCTTTCTGCAAGCTCCTTTTGCATTTGCAAAGATCTCTTGGCTTTTGCAAGGGCATCAAGGGACAAGCCCCCACTCTTTCCAGCATCCGAAGCTCTCCCATCTGTACTGGATTTCCCAGGAACCTCATGAATTCCGTTAATATTAACTCCCTTATTTTCATGTGTCTTGTAAATTGAAGATACCTTAATAGCAGGGGATTGGTTGAAACCAGAAACTGTCTCATGACATATGTCAGATGTAGTGACAACAGATCCAGTCTCAAAACCCTGAAAAGAGAAGCGGCCAATTATTGAGAACTTTACTACATATAACACATAATAATAATAATAATCTACGTACAAAGTTCAAATTTAAATTATGGCGTAGGAATTCAAAAACAAAGTAGGAATTAACGCAGGAAAGCAAAACAGTAATCAAATTAAATTCGGTAAAACATGTATCCCGTAATTTAAATTGCTAACTAACATAAAGATACTTGAAGTGACGACTCGGGCAGCCACTCTGGTAATTATTTTATCAGAACTCTCATAAATGGAATGCTATTTTGTCTGCTTGATATGTAGGTCAAAGGAATTGGACTGCAAAATTTTCCAGTATTCAAGTAGAGGATACATCATACTAGTCGTGCTATATTGAATTCGAATTGAACAGGAAAATGAGATTACGTAGAGTTTGAATATTGAAACAATAACAATACAAACTCACATTGGGAGCTGAACCATTGTCTATGCGTTTATAGGTCTCAAGCATCTCATTCTTCACCGATTTTTCCCCAAATCGTAAGCCCTCGCTTACGCAAACACTGTCTCTAACCTTCGCATATTCAAATGTACGCTTTTCCCGTCCATTTTATCGTTCCTCTCCTCACCGTCCCATCTATCTTTCCTCTTATTCCTCTCAGGCGAACCAGACCTCGCATGCTCATGTCGCGAATTTCCATCGCTTTCTGACTTAGATTCCGACCTACGACGATCATGCTCGTAGGATCGGCGACGATCCTCAATGGAAAAGGGTTTCCGCTCGGCTCTAAGGGAGTCGGAAATTGGGTAACATAAAACATTCCGTTTGAGGGAAATTTACAATTCCCCCTTAAAAGTTAAAAGTAACAACAACCGGCCTTGTCCAATACTAATTGGATTTGGTTTGGCATCTAAAATTGGGCCTAAGGCCCATTATTTGCTGAACCCCAGAAAAAAGAAAAACATACGTGGAAGTGGGCAAAATGGCACGTGCTTGGCCATGTAGAAAAGGAATGAAGCTAAAAAATATAGATACATAGCTTAGTCTCTATAACAAAAGTAGATAAATCATAATTTTAACGTGATATCAGAACACAAATTTAAGCAGTAACATTGTATAACACAAATTTATGGAAAAGATGAGGCCCTAATCAGGATAACGCAGCCAATGCCCTTTCTCGAAATCCAAAATAAGGAATACATTACCAAGATAATTTATCAACTATTTCAATAACATCGTTCAAAGGTGAAGTAAATTCAAGCCAGATTGATAATGAAAGGATCTTACAGCGACGGAGTAGTGGATGTGAGTGATGATAATATGGATTGCGAAGAACCTGCCAAAACTAGAAGTAGAACTAGAAGCAATTAACTGTCACAAACTCTATCAATGTCTTACTAACACACTCTCCTCATATAACAACAATCGTCAACTCGAAGGACAAAGCCAACACACCACCAGAATCAGATGATGCTGAATTTTCCTTCTCAATTCTTCTGTTATCCCTCTCCAATTTCCAGGATCGTAATATTAACCGCCCATAAAAAGGGCAACCAAAAAAACCCAAATATGAACAATCTACGAGCGTAAATAAGCGAATCTTCATATGAAACACCGAGAGGGCCATCTATTGTTGGTCATTCCGCTCAATTCAACCTTCTTATCGATAGAAATGACTATCGGTATAGTTCCGGTGCCGGAGTTCGGTTGTCCATCAGCTGCAACAATTCCGGCGTCGTTCTCCATTTGGGGTATGCCACAATCCCGAATAATTGCACCTTAACTATTTTACCTTATGCAAGGGAAGTAGAGATGATAAAGCAAGGATGAAGAAGCCAAGTTGAACCAAGAGGCCATGTGGATCAAGTGGACCTGGACAAGCTTCTCTTTGTAACCATTGGGCCTATTACCTTTAGAAGCTCATTTAAGTTAGTAACGGTAATATAACCATTGTGTTGTCAGATTACCTATAAACGTACTCCATTTTGTATCAAACGGATTATCGATGCATTTGCTAATATTCTGTTACTCTCTCTCTTATTCTGCTTATCTTATCCTCTGTTATTCCCTCCTCAATTCCCTTCTGATTAACTAAAAGATGTTCCATCTAACAAGACTGTGATAAGTGGTATCAGAGCTTTCAAGCTGGGGCCTAAGAAGAGGAACAAGGTTAAGCTGAACGCTATCAACATAGCAGAACACCTGGACGACCCAGAATCACTAGAAGCATTTATGCCGAACCAAGATTCTATCGAACAGGGGTTTCAAAACCAACTAGATGATCTCCAAATGGAACTTCGCACCTCGATGCAGACGCTTGAAACTAGAATAGGACGAAGTGTGAGAGAGTCCAACGATTCTGTGCAGACTCAACTCATGGCTCTAACTCAACAGATGCGTACACTCTTAGAATAAAAGAGCATCCTAGGACAAAGAGGTAATACTCCAATTGGTAATATTCAGGTTGAAGAAGTAACTCCCCAGGACAATAATCCTCCTCAGCAACAACAATCATATTGAGGACCAAAGATAGAACTACTTAGTTTCAATGGTTCGGATTCTAGGGGTTCGGTTAAACGAATTACGCAATACTTCACTGTCATGAGACATATCCCAAAACGTGAATGGTTGAATTATGCGACCATTACATTTACCGGAAAGGCGGATAAATGGTTCCAGGGTTATAGAGCCACTTCAACTTCTTCAGATTGGGACCTCTTTATACGATCCTTGTTAAAGCGCTTTGACTCTACTCATCCACGACGTGTTCTCGCAGATTTGATGCGTATAAAACAAGAAGGAACACTGACGGATTACCTCGATCGCTATGATGAACTCCACTGCCGCACTGCGGCATTACATCCGCACTTCACCACAGAAAATTACATAGCAGTTTTGATTAGGGGACTCAAGGAAGAGCTCCGTACAACAGCAACTTTTGCCGATTTACAGACCGAAGAAGATATAATCGACTTTGTGAAAGGAAAGGATGAAGAATTTTCTGCTCTCCTCAGAAATATTCCAAAACAGAACATGATCAAGACATTTCCAAATCCGAATCTGCAAATATCCAACCCCTCAGCCCACTCATATCGATCCAAGCTATCTCGCCATCTCATCCCCAATGAATTGGTCCGCGAAAGATTAGATAAGAAATTATGTATTAAATGTGGTGCTCCTTATTCTAGAGATCACCGATGCTCAACTAAACAGTTATATTTGATTTCTGGAGATGACGATGAGGAACTATTGGCTGAAAATTCCATCCAATTTATAGAAGAACCAATTACAGAAGCTTCTGCCCATGTGTCCATCAATGCTTTACAGGGAGAGTCCACTGAAAATCATTTCCGTCTTAAGGGTCACCATGGGTCAAGGAACATTCACATACTGATTGACAACGGCAGTACGACAAGCTTCCTAGATGATCAATTTGCAGCATCCCTCCACCTCGTAGTTGAAGACACCACCCCTTTAGCAGTGGCCACAGCTTCCGGCCATCACACTCTTAGCGATAAAATTTGTAAGAACTTTTGCTGGAAGATGAACTCTCATGAATTTTGTTTTGATTTCAGGTTGTTCCAGTTAAAAGGAGCTTATGATATGATATTAGGAGGAAATCGACTTCGCAAACATGATCCAGTATCCCAGAGTTACAAAACCATGACTTATACAGTTCATGCGGAAGGAAAAGCTATTCCCATACCATGTTTTGGCTCCTAGGCCGCTATATCTCTTATTAGTGCCCATCAACTCCCTAAAGCCATACGTTCCAATGAAGTCTGTTGGTTGGCACAACTTTACCACATAGGACTCTGCCCACGATCATCATATCCCTATGATCCAACGCTACAATTGTTATTAAATGAATACTCTGATATATTCAAAGAACCGGATAGTATTCCTCCCCGAAGGAATATCGAGCACAATATCACGCTGCTACCAGATTCCAAACCCAAGAAATTCCTCACCATCTTAAGGGCAAATTAGAGAAAATCATTAAGGAATTGCTTCAAACTTGGCTTATTCGTCCAAGCAAAAGCTGTTTTTCCTCACCCATGTTACTCGTATCTAAGAAGGATGGCGGTTGGAGAATGTGTGTGGACTTCCGTTATTTGAATGATATCACGATAAAACACCACTTTCCCATTCCCCTTATCGATGATCTACTTGACGAACTCCATGTGGCAAAATACTTCTCAAAATTGGATCTACGCTTAGGTTTTTTCCAGGTTCGTATGCTTCCCGAAGACATTTATAAAACCAGTTTTTCAACTCATCTTGGATATTATGAGTTTGTTGTTATGCCCTTCGGTTTGACAAATGCACCTTCTACATTTCAGTCTATGATGAATCATATATTTGCAGAAGTTATTCGTAAATTCGTGCTAGTTTTTTTCGATGATATTCTAATCTACAGCAAAACATGGCATGAACACCTCACACACATTGCACAAACTTTACATATTATGCGTTCTAATATTCTCTTTGCCAAGCTATCCAAGTGCGCTTTCGATCAGACCTCTATTGCATATTTGAGACACTATATCTCTGATAAAGGAGTTGCAACCGATCCAGCCAAAGTCCAAGACATATTACAGTGCCCAATCCCAAAAAATCAGAAAGAGCTCAGTGGGTTCTTCGGCCTTTCAGGATATTATAGGCGTTTTATAAAGAGTTATGGAATCATTAGCAAACCACTTACACACACATGCTTAAACGCGATAATTTCAATTGGTTTGATGATGCATATACAGCCTTTCAAAATCTGCAGCACATGCTGGCCTCCTCACCCGTCCTGGCACTCCCTGACTTC
>RWGZ01000940.1:73996-98520 GCA_009725065.1 Utricularia reniformis
CGAGAACAATCACACTTGAGCAACTCCCATCATTCGGGTCAGGGTCATTCCTGATAATACAGCCTCATATTCCACCATGCTATTAGTTCCTGAGAATAAGAATTTAACTGAGAAATGAATAACATCACCTTGCAACGTAATGAAGGTAATGACCGCCCCCTTTCCTCCGAAGGTTGATCCATCAACATAAATGATCCATCGATCATCCTCCTGATTTAAGAATATCGCTAATCAGGTCATCTCAACCACGAAGTCAGCAAGGACCTGAGCCTTGATCGCCCTTCGTGGTACGAATTCCAGATACATGGAGCTGATCTTGATTGCCCACTTAGATAATCTCTCATTCATATCTGCCTGATTCAGAACATCTTTCAAATGATGATCAGTATAAACATAAACCTTTTGGCCTTCAAAATAATGCTTCAGCTTAAATATAGCTTTCTTCAACGCTAGCATGAATTTTTCCAAGTTAGTGTATCTCGTCTCTGCCGATACCAGAGAATGACTCACATAATAGACAGGTCTGTGGATATCATCTCTAATGGTAACCAGAGCTGGCTTACCGCGACTTTATATACGGCTAAGTATAACCCCCAAAGGTTCATCACTGTTTGGACTTACCATCACACAGAAGTGCTTAAATAAGTCTTCAACTCTTAGAAAGCCCGATCACATACTTCGATCCAATCCAAATGACTTGCCTTCCTTAATACTCTGAAGAAGGGCATGGCCCGATCTGTAGATCTAGAAAATTTTGCCTTTTGGCGTTCTTCAAGCCAAAAGGCATAACCACATAGCAATAGACGCCATCTTTTGTCATGAAGGCATATTTTTTCTGATCTTCTTCAGCAAGGAAGATGTGATGGTACCCGGAGTAAGTATCCATGGTACTCATCATCGTGCTGTGAGCAACAGCATCCACCAATCAGTCGATATGTGGCAGAAGGAACGCATCAGATTCACAACTCTTATTAACATCAGTGAAATCGATGCACATTCTCCACTTCCCGTCTGCCTTGGAAACCACCACCGGGTTTGCGGCGACCCATTCTGTATAGTGAATTTCTCCGATAAATCTAGACCGCTTAACTTATTCACTTCCGCCCGGATGACTTCATTTTTTTCCGAAGAGTAGCGGCTCTTCTCTTGCTTGATAGGCTTTGCTCCGAGCGCAGTGTTGATCTGATGCTCACTTTTGGATAAGTCAATACCCGGAACATCGTTCGGGATCCATGCGAATATGTCCACGTGGCTTCTTAGCAAGCGGACCAGTTCATCTTCAAAAGATAAGGCCAGATGTACCCCGATGCGAGTAGTCTTGGTTGAATCCCCCTCAACCAAGTTGATCAATTTGAACCCAATGGGTTCAATAGCTTGCCTCGGGTGCGGGGGCTCTTCCAGCAAATCCACCCTGGCCTTCTTAATCAGTACCAAAGTTCGGCACGAACTCATGTAGCATTGTCTTGATACAGTTTGATCCACTTTCAAAAATATAATTCCATTCGCGGATGGGATTTTAAGCATCATATGATAAGTAAAAGGGACCGCTACAAACTTACAGAGCACAGTCCGTACGATAATGGCGTTATAAGCCAAATCAACTTCCACAACGATGAATTCCAGGGTCTCCGTTCAGTTCTTGGATTGATCTCCCAAAGTGATCGGGAATAAAATCTTCCCGCATGGGTTGATGCTCCTCTGGTCGAATGCCGAGAGGGTGATATTAGCAATAGGGAGGTCGTGACCAGGAGCACCCAACATGTCGACTACTTCGCGTTTCATCATATTGAAGCTCCGGTATCTACCAAGATCCGGTGGACCCGGCGATTGGCAATAATTCTGGTGATGATGAGGGGATTATCACACAGATCAGTGACACCTTCCCGATCAGCAGCGGTGAAAGTAATGGCGTCCTCGTAAGAATAGGACCATTCAGCATTATCGTATTTAATTAGCGCCACAGATTCAGCACTCTCCTCGACGTCTCTGCGTGTTGTTCTCTTTTGGTCCCAGACCGATTCATTAATCCAAATTCCACTGGAGATAACATAAATATCTCCGGCCATAGTACGCTCTAGTGAAGCACGTCACTATCATTCGTGGAGTTTCATGTCGCCATGCATTTGCTTGTCCTTTCCCAAGGATAGACCTCGAGTGGGAATTAGAAAATCGTCCACAGGGAGAGCGCCAAACTGTTGTGGTCAAGAGACTAGGGGTATCAACAGTCGTCTGGTTCGCAATAAAATGAACTGATTTTGATTTGTTTAGATTTGGGAGACAGTATGAAATAGAAGCAAGCAAAGTACGCAACGATATTCCGTGGAAAACCCCTTGAAAATGGGAAAAATCACTTGACTAAGAGCAAGAAATGCTCTTAGCCGATATACTAATCGAAGAGTTCATATTACAAACAGAGAAGAGAAGAGAAGAGAAGAGAAGTGAGCAGAGTAACAGCCTATTTCGGGCATCCAAAAAGATTCTGTCGAGCTTGCCTTCAAGCCTTGTATTTATAGAGAGGAAACGTGCATAGAAAGCACCCTGTAATTGCCTCTGACAAAGTCGTTTTCACACGGTGGAAAACGTGCCTAGGCCCGATATGCAGATAACGTGAGTAGGCCCGAAGCGTGAGGCACATGCATATGCCCGAAGTGCAGGGCACGTGAGCTTGTAACCGTTTGGACCGATACAAGAGATCGATCTCCGGATCTCTGAGTTATGCCTAACTCAATCTTCAGTCCTGAAACACAAGTGGGCCTTCGAGCCGGTTATTTCAAACGGGCCAAGTTAAGGATCTTAAGCCGTGTAGGTTCGTTTCTTGTCGTCTGAGCTAGTCCAATATTATTGGATCTTATCTAATGCGGGGTATCCGGTCTCAAAGCCCTCAACACCTCCCAAGGCTTGAATTCGCATGGATTTGTACCGAGAGTCGTTTTATTAGGCGTTTCCCTTTAGATTTGTGAAATCCATGATTGTATTGTGTATATTGATTGAGTATAGTTTAAACCAAAGTAGAACTATGCTTTCCATATAGAAGTTTTGGTCGATATATGCTAGTAGAACCCGATAGATGTAGAATGGTGGCTTATACGGTATAAATCAAGGGTGGAGATGCAAAATGTCAAGAACGACTACGCCACCAATCCCAAACGGCACCGCACGAATTTTATACTTGAAAAGTCAGATTAGTAAGCTTGAGGAATAATTGATTAGATTATGATAAGATTTAATAAGTAAAATTTCCACCATCATCTCATATAAAAAGAGGAAGGGGTGAAGAGTAAAAGTCAAACCCAGCACTAAGAAAAGAGATTTTCTCTATACTATTCTATTTATAAGTGATATTTCTTTCTATTTTTGTTTCTTGTTCGTGGATTTTTCTTTCGAATTTCGGATTTTCTACGTATAATTTCTGGTATTTTCTTTTATGGTAATTGATTATTCGTTGTTCTCCCACATAATTTCCTTAAATATTAAAGTATAGAATTTTCATCTTTTAACGGAGTTTGAATTATTAAAAATTAATATAATATCTCATATTATTGACTTCAAACCTCGAGAATGTAAAAATGTTCGAGGTTTGACCTCGAATTTTGTTTGATTTAGATGGATCGAGTAATTTATGAACAGACGTGATTCGTTTGGAAGCTTAAAATAAGTTTATCCCATTTTGGATAAAGCTATTGGCCCAAATTACAAGCCCACTAAATTTAAAGGCCGGAAGTCAAACAGTTGCAAATAAAACACAATCCATAGTTTTTAGTGACACAAACACTTGTTTTTCTCTCTCATCTAAATTTCTCTTCTTCTTTGTCTGCTATCTCGCTCAATTTACCTTTTTTTCTTCATAAATTATTCTGAATCAACAGGTCAGCACCTCCGAGTCGCAACGGCTTTATGGGTTCTGAACAAACAAGTGAAGATCCAGATTTTTTAAAGACACAATCAGGAAAAAGGAAGAAAGTTGTCAAAAGATGGAGGGAAGAATGGGTCGATACGTACAAGTGGGCATATGTTGATATTAGGGATGGAACAGCTAGAATATTCTGTTCAGTTTGCAGAGAATATGGTAGGAAGCACAGGCGCAACCCATATGGGAATGAAGGTAGTAGGAATATGCAGATGAGTGCTTTAGAGGAGCACAATAACAGCTTGCTTCATAAAGAGGCACTTCGGCTACAACAAGCTTCAAAAGAGAAGATAATTGTTGAGAAACCGATCTATGTAAAAGGTGGATCTTCTGTTTGTTATATGGACTTTTACTTGCTTTGTACTCTTCTTTTGGTTAATTAGAGGAATATTTTTTGGGTTTCGTTGTTGGTTGATTAGCTTCTTCTAGGATTAAACTAGAAAAATTTGTTTATGTTTTAGATTAGACATGCTGATTGCATATCTGAATGAATTTTCACTCTTTATGGCGCTGAGTTACTTGGACAGCTCTTATGTCAAAAACTGCCGGATCAATTGTTGAAGCAGTGCTGAGAAGAGATCCTCATGAAGCTGAGTTTATTCAATATCTTCAAGAAGTTGTTCATGCTCTAGAAAGAGTAATTTCAAAAAATTCCAAGTGCGATCTCAGTGAATTATATGGATTTATGTCAATGTAAACTTGCATTTGGTGTGATCTTTGTGTTTTTTCTGTTTCAGCTATGTGAATTCCATGGAGCGCTTGTTAGAAGCTGAGCGAATAATTGTCTTTCGGGTTCCATGGACTGATGATATGGGTGAGATGCATGTTAGTCGAGGATTCCGAATTCAATTCAACCAGGCACTAGGTCCATGTAGAGGTGGTTTGCGCTTCCATCCATCGATGAACTTGAGCATTGCAAAATTTCTCAGTTTTGAACAGGTGTTTTTAATTAAAAAAATGTGATAAAACTGCTTACAGAAGCCATCACATTTTAATACTTTGATGCTTTTTCTATTCAATATTTATTCATTGAATGAAACAAGTATATCTAGCTGATGAATGCTTCTTATGCACCGATCAATTTTATTTTATATGCAGACTTTAAAAAATGCCTTATCTCCATATAGACTTGGAGGATCTTCTGGTGGAAGTGATTTTGATCCCAAAGGAAAAAGCAACTGTGAGGTGTTCTATTAGTTGGAGTGTCATTTTCAAGTCGAAGCCATACAAAAAAATCCCACTTTTTACGTGTGTAGATCTTGAAGTTTTGCCAGAGCTTCATGAATGAGCTGTACCGCTATTTGGGTCCGGATAAGGTATTACCAGTTCAGTTTTTTGTAATATTCCTGTGAGACATAATTTAATGCAACTCAGAGCAACACTGTAGGATCTTCCTTCAGAAGAGATGGGCGTTGGAACACGTGAAATGGGTTATTTATATGGGCATTATAGGCGTCTAGTCGGCCATTCTCAGGTTGCGTTTGCTTCATATATGTTCAGATGCAAGTTGGCAAATGTATTCAAAACGTGATTCATCTACTTGAGTTACATTTATTTTGTAGGGAAGTTTTACAGGACCCAGGGTAAACTGGTCTGGCTCTAGTCTTCGAACAGAAGCTACAGGATATGGATTGGTAACCTTCTCGTTTATCAGTGTGATCTATCTGAGTTACTGAAAATCCTTCTACGATTTGCAGGTCTTCTTTGCTCAACTCATGCTTGCTGATATGAATAAAGAACTCAAGGGACTAAGGTTGTGAGCCAAATCCTTCATAATTTCCTGCAGTTTTTATATCTTTGCATTTTTGTCTTGGGTCATACTTTGCCCTGGGGTTCAAAGGTAAGTGAGGTGCAATTAAAATCAATTCAAGTCTCATTTGCGTTGATAAGTTACAGTATACACTATACAGCAGAATAGGTCTATTTTATACTTCCCACTTCTCCAGATTGTGTTGTTTGCTGTCAACTAGCAAAACGTAGTTTTTGCAATATGGAATATTGTATGAAGCAAGTATATATTTTGTCACTGGAGATATTTTATGCTTTTCCACATTCAGATGTGCAGTTAGCGGCTCAGGGAAGATCTCAATGCATGTTCTCGAGAAACTTATTGCATATGGTGCAGTGCCAATCACCGTATCAGGTTTATCAACCTACTTTCGTTGTGACTGGTGACATTTTTGTTACTATAGAAATAACATACTTGACTCAGAAATATGTTTCATCTTAAGGTTTGTATTCTCTTGGGAATATAATTTTGTATGACAGATTCAAAGGGTTATTTGATGGATGAGGATGGCTTTGATTTCGTGAAGATATCATTCCTAAGAGAAATAAAATCGCAGAACAGAAGTCTGAGGTTTCTAACTCTTTACTGCTAGTAAATGTTAGTATGAATCAGCTTATAGATGATTCTGCAGAGACTACTCGAAAACGTATGCCCACTCAAAGTACTTTGACGAAGCAAAGCCCTGGAATGAAAAATGTGATGTTGCATTCCCTTGTGCTTGCCAAAATGAGATTGATCAATTAGATGCCATCAATTTGGTTAATGTAGGTTGTCATATGCTTGTGGAAGGTGATGCGCAGCTCTAAGCTTATCTCCTTTGATATGTTATTTGTCATCAGCAAGGATTTTGGTCTAAACCTGGTATGATTTTCTCAGGCTCGAACATGCCTTGTACACCGGAAGCTGTCGACGTCCTTAGAAAGGCCAATGTTCTTGTTGCTCCATCTATGGCTGCCGGAGTAGGAGGGGTAATCTTGACACTCGGCTCATGTTAATCCAGCAAAAGCAAAGTGTTGTTTTCTTATTTCAGGTGGTTGCTGGTGAACTTGAACTGAAAGAGTGCAACTTGAACTGGTCTCCTGAAGATTTCGAAACAAAACTACAGGATGCAATGAAGCAGACATACCAGAGGACACTAAAAGCAGCCACCGATTTTGGATACTCAAAAGAGAGTCCGGAGTATGAGCATATTCAGTCCATTGACCGCATAATCTTTCGTTCAGTTGCAATAGGTGTTTTATGATACAGGGTATTGGTACATGGAGCTGCGATCGCTTCTTTCCTGACAATCGCAAGTAGCATGGCTGATCAAGGATGTGTGTAATGTTGTAAGAAGCCGTCATCTCATCCCAGGGCATTCTTGTAGAATCCAATCTTCCTCATTGTTCAAGCTTCAACATCTGGTTTGGTGACTTCCTTTTCATAACTCCACATCTTTTTCTTGCATTTCTAATTTCTATGCATGCTCAGATCAAAGATTATGTAGGCAAAAAGTCTAAGGTAAGCCAGTAAAGTTATGAATCAACTTATGATTTACCCACATAATCTTCATCCATTTTCTAGAAGATCTAAGGACAATATATTTTGAACATAGAGTTTTATTTAATTCCTGTGACAATCAATGTAAGCTTGTAAATATATATAATATATTGCTGCTGTAGTTTGAAAACCATGAATATAAAAAGCAGCAGATTTTGATTATCAGAACCCCAAAAAGTTGGATGAATTCTCTAACAAATGATCCAAGGCACTGGGAGCAATCTTTCGGACAAACAAAAAACAGACAGTAGCAATCTGATCATTGTATTTGCAGGATTCACCATAAAAGAGTTTCTCAAAGAAATGTTTTGTTAGATCAGATTTACCAAATGCAGCAGGATGAGCTCCACCTCTTGACCAATCTGTCCATGTAAGGCTTCTGTTAGCAAGAAGATGAGGTGATTGTGATGTCAGTATTGTCTGAAAGTAATCCTCGTCGACATAGCATGTCGGTCGACAGAACTCCTCAAAGATGGGGTAATATTTCTAGTCTTGAAATATTTTGACAGCAAGTTGTCTGTTTATTTCAAACCACTGTGACCCTTCACGCTAATCTGTGATGTTAACTACAGGTGACATGTTCTTGTTGTATCGTCCCTATCCATAAGGTTCATGTTCATCAAATGAACCGATGAAGCTGTACCTACACTTGGATATGTATCTGTATATGAAATCAAAGTTCACTATTGGAATACAAGCTTCCGAGAGAAGAATGAAGCATTCATTGGACATATCAACTAATGGCATTGGCAAGAAGCCTCCTTTCAGCATCACACATACTCATCTTTCCCCATTCAGCAACCTGGTGCACATTGATTCGTTGTTCAGCAAAAAACCCGATTAGCTGTGTTACGTGATCCAATAATAACGTACATTGATTCGTTTACCTGGCTCAGGATTCGCCTGCCATAGAAAACTGATGAATGGGAAAACTTAGGATGATATGAAGGTGTAGTATGAACATATATAGAGTAAAGCTTCTGGCTTCCCTCAAAGAATCTCTCCCACAGGGAGCCAAAGGCAAAGGTCCTCTACTCAAAAACATGAATGCGATTTTAGGAGTTCTCTTGAACAGGTAATTTTCGATCATCCGAACAAATGATGCCCTCCAAAAGAGTTCTGTGTCATTCATATCATGGTTACTATTTGAAGGAGGGCTAATCCAATTTTCTTAACTCCCATGATTTTTAGCGCAGGGTTGTAATCTTATGGTTAGTGGGAATTCATTGGTGACTTTAATCAAACGGCTGATGTACATATAAAATAACGAAAAACTATTCCCATTCCCAACAAAAACAAAAGAATCCTGAGGGTTTTTAGTGACAATGGAAAATTTCTGCTAGATTTGGTTATCACTCTGAAACCAGACCATTTTCCTTCCTCTAATGAACCAAAACTCCCTGTTGTTGACTGCATCTTTCACTACAAGTAGATTTCTCAGTACAAACCGAATCCCACTTCCAAAAACGCCTTCAGATCAATTACATTACCAAATAAAGCAGCGGGAGACATAAAATTTAAGGTTGAACGCAGAAGAGATTCTGCAGCTGATTATAGAAAGAGAATTAAGGTACTAACCGTAATACCGTATCGAATCTATTACTTTCAAATTAGTATGATAATTTAAATTATTATATTATTAACAGATATCATACAAGTTATTATGTTTATAACATTTATTCACCGTTCTTGTTATATAGCATATTAAAAAAATCATTTAAAATGAAATCAATTAAAATATTAAAAAAAATATTTTTAATAATTTAATAAAAAGACTATAACACTAAATATGATAGGAGACTCAATGATATTTTTTATGAATATAATTTGAGTTTATGATGTAATATTCATTATTTACGAATACAATTACGGTCTATACATGTACAAATATCAATGTTTTCATATTGAATGGTATACATTCGTTATACCGTCCGGTATGTCAAATGACAAGTTTGACCGGTTTTTTTTGTACCGCCTGATATCAGGTATTATGGTCGATTTCAATTTTTTTCCGATCCGGTCCTAAAAAACTAATTATATATTATTTTTTAAAAAAATAATATAAAATAAAATCTGGTCTCGATCGACATACCGATCATACCGTTCCGGATCCGTATGAAATTTCGGATCGGTATGTATTGACAAATATGAATGAATTGTAAAATCTATAAAAATGAGTATAGTATTATTGATATTTAAAAAATAAATGTTTTTAATATGTTATTTTTAGTTAAATTTTTGAATAATTAATTTATTAATATTTAAATTTACTGTTTATGAATAGTCAATCTTGCTAAGGTTATAGGTGTAATAATCTAAAATTACTATTACTTTTTAAAGATGGTGTGATCTGACATTATTACTATACCAATTAACCCTATTATAGACTCCAAAAATGATGAAAACACAAAGATGGAGGAAGAGAAACGGCATAATCACCATGAATCCTAAGAGAGCGCACTCACTGGGTATTTGTACTAACAACGAAAACGGAGGGGTTGCTACGAACCTTAAAAGGAGAGGAAGATTTAGAAGATGAAATGGTGAGGGAGATTGAGAGGAAATAAGAGAGTTACATACGAACAAGGGAGAGGAGAAAGACAAGAGGCCATAAGGAGAATAACAGATTTCATATGCAATAGATGCTACAAAACCTACACAATTTGAGTTTTATACCCGTAAACATATGGGCTTTCACAAATATCTAATAATAATTCTTGGGTCTAATTCTAAGGTTGTCACAGGGATATTGACACCATTTTTAGAGGCTTTAAATTCTTGTTCAAACGGTTGAAATCATTAGGAAGATAAGTAAAAAGAGACGAGTCCATGGCTGCGTCCCTAGGAATCCCGAACCGTCAAAGGCTCAAGGCACTATGGCGGGGAGGTCAATAGAATGATTCCAATTCCCCCTTCAAACCAAACATTGATATATTTTATATGTTTAACTTAATTAATTAATTAATTATATGATCATTTTAAGGTGAACCGATTTCTACCTCAGTTTTTAGTGGGTAGTTTTATTTTATAGCTATGTAACTCCCATTTACCAAAGTTATTCACAAAGATCGTGCGTTCACCCAATGCTATGTTCTAGTTACGATTTTCATGGAAACTAGCCATATTTTGTCCACTATAAATCGTTTTTTTCCAAATATTTCAAATTAGTGCGGTCATTCATTATGGTGCTCAAGGTTGTATATTTTTTCATGTAACACACCAAAAGAGCCTTTCCCATTTTCGACCTCTCAGTCGAAGCGAGCGGACAGAAACCGAAGCCCTATTCGTCAAAAGAAGGGATGCTCTCGTACAATCCATAAGCACTTTAAAAGAAAACCTCAAGTATTCTAGGAAAAGCTGGAAAAAACTGAATCGAGACCTAGGCGAATATAAAAATTCAAAGGATGCCAATGCTGCAAACATAATGGCCCTCGAGAAAGAACGAGAGGAGAACGCAGAATTGAAGCTAAAAAACGGCTCCCTCGAAGCCACTATTGACGGTCTCACTGCTCGGACGTCTAGGTTGCCGTAGCAATTAAATTACTGCTTCCAGAAGCTGATATGGGAGGACACGGTGCACTACCCAACCATCCGTAATTTGGCGGCCCAGTGAGCCCGAAAATGTACATGCGGTACTTCTTCAATGGGAGCACCGAGACTCTAAAAATTCTGGGTGTAGGATTAACACCGAAGGAGAGGGAGAGATTTGATCCTAGTCTCTCCGGGAAATTCGAGGCGGATCTGGCTACGGAGAAAGTGGATTGTTATCATGATCTGTTTGGAGCGCTCCAATTTTATTTGGAGAAGGATTGCACAGACAGTGCTTCTTGGAGGAAATCGAAACGGAAGAAGGTCTGCCTCCAAATGCATATTCCCGACTGGCTCCACTGTTTCTCGAGCCGATGGGTCCTCTCCTTGCTGTTATTCTCAAGAATGTGGAGGTGGTGACGGAAAATGACCCTCCGATTTACGTTGCCGCGAGCATTAGGGAAGCCCGAGAGTGCCATCAAACTACGATGGCGACTTTTGATCCGAGTAGGCCGACCAATGCGGATATGAAAGCCATCCTAGAAGATCTCGAGAGTCCTCATCCCCAAACTATCGTTATAAGGATGTGAAAGTTCCGGCTCCAAAAAGAAGAAAAAATAGGGCGACCTCTCCGATCTTTTATTGTTTCCTCTCTTTTGTAATCTCTCACCCGTTTTGTATTCCATGAACTTTTAGAAGTGATATTGGAACTTCTATTCGTTTCCTTATTTTGACTTCTCAAATAAAATATGTCTCCGGATAATCCGTGATTTTCTATTTTATCTATGGAATAAATAACAATTTTCTCTATAATCACTTTGATTATCGGAGGTGAATAATCTTTTGATATGCCTCGATAAATAGCTTTATATTTTTGCAGCTAGCAAATAAGACTTCCGATCACCGATAACAAGAAACTCCTTGTCGTTAGATATTTCTATGATATCTTCAGATATAAATGAGAATCCCCCGTTATAATAGGATGAATCTAGGCCATAAGGCAAATATTTGATCTTTGGGATCTCGATTCTAAGTGAAATCCACAAATAAGATCCTATGGTTGTTCGTGTAATAACCTGAATATTTAGGAAAATAATAAAAATCTACGATAAGTCATGAAGAGACAATAGATAGATATATTTTGGTAAAGAATCAGAAAATAATATGCTCGAGATAAATCAGAAAGTTCAAAATAAACTAAATAAAAGTAAATCAAGATATCGAATAATCAATACAACCAAAATTAGATGTTGATGATTGTTATTATAATTGAACAAGATTACGTAAATAAAGTATATTAAGGAGAAATTATTTATTATGTGACTCGCTAATATTAAAGTAATACACATTATAAGAAATTATATTATTAGTTAATAGAATAATTGTTAGGACTTACGATAAATTATAATGCTGGATTAGAAGGAAATTATAATATAAATATGCTTATGAAAGAAAGGAAATTAGTTAACATTGAAACTTTTGTAGAGATGGGGAAGAATGAATGATGGGAAAAATTGTATCACATTATCAAGTAAATCGATTAAAGTATAATTCAAAGGTTGTAATATAACATTAGAGATACAAAAATACAAACGAAAATATAAATTGAGAAAATACGTAAATGTTGAGAACCATATGTGATGTGTTATCATGACACTAAAATATTAATTAGGATATAAACATAAATTATTATCATATATATAATTAATTCTCTAAAATGGGCAAACTAGTCATTCCGTAGGTTCTTAGTATAAATAGGCGGAAATGGGGTAAGGTAAGGAATTTAAGAGAAGAAAAGAATGAAAGGAAAGAGAGAGAGTAACGTGAGAGAATAGAGTTGGCGGCCCTTCTCATAAATGCATTTAATTGGCCGCAGAAATTGTGGAGAGAATGCCTTTGCCCGCGGATTCAGCAACATATTCTTCCCCGCGGAATTCAGCAACATATTTTTCCCCGCGGATTTGCTTGGTGCGTGGAAAGATGTAAGCATTAACCCAATGTAAATTAAGTTGGCCGGAATTTGGATTCGTTCTTTCATCATATTTCACGTTTATCGAGTACAAGCAATATTTAGTTGTAATTTTAGGATTAATATCAGTTTTGTTCTCAGTTTTGCTAAAGACAAATATACGAGGTTAAGTATACGATTTCGATATAATTAATGAGAATTGCCAATAATGTGATTATTTACTAGTAATACTTATTTAAGGATTATGGAATAGAGCGGTTTACAATTAACGAAATAAATGTAAGTGGGATGATTAGACAAAAAATACAAAGTTTATATTCAAAATTTAATTTCATTTTAAAGATAAATAGTTTATGATTACATTGTCCGGGCATGTGAGCCCGCCGGGCCAACGTATCCCCGAGGTATTGATGTGCCAAAAGATAAGTTTAAGATTCGGGGAAGGTGGATACACCGACCCGGCACCGTTCTAGTACACGTGAGTCAAGGCAAGACATGCCCCAATAAGGAGTATAACACATTACTAGAGTAAGGTCGGGGAAGCAAAGATGGCTCGTCGAGATCTGGCCCTCGAGGGAGAGGTCAGCTTGGGAGAGACATGTTTCGGAACATGTAAAAATTCGGGCGATGGCTCGTCGAGATCCGACCCTTAAAGAGATGTCGGCTTGGACGAGACATGTCAACGGGCATGTAAAAATCCGGCAAGATAAAGTAAAGGGTACATGAAGGAATAAGTAAAATTTTCAAGTAAGTTTTTACGATAATTTAAAATAACGTTTTGAACAAACTTCTATAGAGGTAAGTTTTCAAGTATGTTTTAAATGAGACTTTATAAAGAGATTTAAAAGAGCATTTAAGAAATGTGAGTTTCCAAGTTTGTTTTGACGAATTTTATAAAGATATTTCAAAGAGCTTCAAAAGAATCAAGTTTTCAAGTATGGTTATTATTACGATGTTTTACGGTGATGTTTTAAAGAAGTTTTCGATTATGACCACTCTATAGTTTTATAGGAGATGAAGAGAATGAGGGAAGCATGGGAATAGTTAGTCGTCGGCTGATATTAAGAGTGATTTTGAAGGCGAAAGTAAATTGATTTCGTTAAGATGTTAGCTAGATGAAGAGTTGAAAAGAATTAGATTAAGTTGTATAAGTTTATTTTGGAAAAATATTCCGATTTTGTAAATTTTAATTATATTATAATATAGCAAAAGCGCCTTGTGTTCCAAATAAGAGTAGAGCATGGTATGTCGTGCACCGAAAACGGCTAGGCCCGGTTTCGGCACATGATAGTTCATAGGCAAATAAAAGAACCATAATGACAATTTCTCATATAATGATCCCTATTGTATGGAGATTACGTTACAATTTAAATAATAACTGAGAATATCTGATCATAAATAACAAGAGTTGATACCATAAGGTCATAACTTGGTGACTATACCCGATTGGAAGTGATCGTATGATCGTAAATGAAAATACCCGATCACAAATAGTGAAAACCATACCATAAGACCATCAATTTGTCCCTTTGATCGTAAGAGAAAATACCCGGTGTTATATGAAAAATTGACAATAAAACAATTTTGACTCCCTTCTATTGGTATGTTTCATATGATAAAGTAATACGAAAACAAGAACGAAAAAGACACAATTTTGTAGGTGAAAAACCTTTCTGTAAAAGAAAAGATAAAAAACCACCCCGACCGTAGCCTTGGAATCCACTATAAACATCAAGTTTGCATATTTACAACAAGAGAACAAGATGTAGAAATCGAAAAAGAAAAAGATCATCTTCGGTTGCCATAGTCGTAGGATTTCCTCCCGGAAAACAAGTGAATGACGGCCTCTTCATTAGGTCATCAATAAAACCCACCATTTCTTTAACTCCTTAACAATGCTAATATAATGTGGAATTCAACCTAATTATAAATCTCTCGGCCCATCAATAATAAAGTTCAATAAATAATACCCAAATAATTTCTAAATTAAACACAATGGTCTACTAAATATGTAACCCTATCCAAATACCACGAAAAGCTATAAGCAATGTCAATCATCAAAATATCTCGATCTGCATCATTTCTCGACTCAGGAAAGACTATATAGAAATTGATGTGTCCTCAAATAATAAATATCTCAGTGCGATATCAGAAGTCCCTTAATTTGCGTGGTCAAAGGATTCGAGTACACAAATAACAAATTTGTCCTAAGAATATTTTTGCAATAAACTAATAATAGTAGCATTGCATTTTTTGTAACCGAATATACCAAGCATGAGTGAATAAAAATATCCCAAATAAATAAATTTATTGAATGAATACCATCATCTCATGAATCGAACTTCATATATACTTAGGACAAAATAAACTAAAATAACGAGTTAGTATATTTTCTTCTTATTACTAAATCTATCATTATATTTTTCCAAAGACTCTGTAAAACTTCTTCGATAACTTTTTGTTTCATATGTTGTCTTTAAAATTTTGCGATAGTTTTCGACCATTGATAAAACTCCTGATATGTGAGAATATCTTGATATGTCTGAATAAACGATTTCACAATTCCTCGTATAATAAGTATGATTTTTTGAATACAAATTGTTGAGATTAAACCGGGTACCAAGGATGTGTTCTTGTTGAGAACCATTAAACCGAGACCAATGATGAGTTCAAAACCAAGATGAATGTGGTCAGACTCAAGCATGGATTCGACAGCTGAAATTACCAAGTATTGGATCGGGCCCGACAGACAGCTTAGGGTTCGACAGACTGCTTCGGTCCCGGAGGACACCTTAGGGCCAAGCTGGCAGCTTCGGTTCCAACGGACAGCTTAGGGACAAGCAGACAGCTTAGGTCCCAAAATACAGGATCGGTTCCGGCAGACTGCTTAGGTCCCGGAAGACAGCTTCGGTCCCTGAAGACAGCTTAGGGCCAAGCAGACAGCTTCGGTCCCGGAAGACAGCTTAGGGCCAAGCAGATAGCTTCGGTCCCAGCAGACAGCTTAGGGCTCGGCAGACTAGATGTTGACCCATCAACGTGCGTTCCACGCCTCAGGCTTAACCACGTTTTCCAGCATGTGAAAACAACCTCCAACAACCTTGTCAGAGGTGGTTACAGGGCATGGATTACACGCATCTCCTCTCTATAAATATAAAGCAAAAAGATAAGCTCAAGAGGACCCTTTGGAGGGCAATTTCGACGAACCCTAGCCGCTGTAATTTCATTTTCGCTGCTCTTATTCCCTTTGTACATTTTCATTGGTTTATTAATGAATTTGCCGTAGAGGTTCTCCTCTCGGCAACATGGTTTTTTTCCCCTTTCTTAAGGGGTTTTTCCACGCTAAAATCGTCTGTGTTCTTTCCATGTCTATTTTTCAAGTTGTCTCCACAAACAACAAATAAAACCGGTTTTCAGAATCCGGTGACTGTTGGTACCCCCTAAAAAGGAACCACAACACAAATAATAAAATATTCCTTATTGTTGGGCACTCTTACAATAACTCTAGTCATAACTAAAAGCCCCCAATCATAAATAAAATTTAGTGAAGTCCATCCCATAAGGCAGTCATATGAAAATACCTGATCATAAATAACAAAATCCATGTCGTATGACCATTACTTGGTCATCTTGATCGCAAATGAAATTACCCGGGCATAAATAACGAAATGCATGCCATTGGACCATCACTTGGTCATCCTGATAGTAAACGAAATACCGATCATTAATTCAGAAAACCATGTCATAATACAATAAGAATACCGCTTAGCCATTTTCTATGCCACGAAATAACCTAGCCATAAAGAGAATTCCTGAAATCCCGGTGTTGGACCTCAACAAGCGCCCAACACCTCTTCTTAGATCGACATGTTCCGCTCTCCTCCAAAAGTAAGCATAGGAAGCCTTCACGGTCTAGGTGAAAATAGCGTTAGGTTCAGGGTACAATCCTTAAAACTCACGTAAATTTTTCACTCATACCTTGATAGATCATGTACCTTGCGCCAGAGGGAGCCTTCTCTGCATATACGGAAGTAGAGTCAGGTTCATGGTACAAATCTTAGACTGACGTAAATTTTTAACTCCTGCATTGGAAGATGCAGTACCTCGGGTTTGGTAGTTTTTTAGGACCATTGGAAGATGCCTTTTTATGGATCTCAACGAGCATCCGATATCACTCTCACTTTTTGGTCTAAACGAGCACCCAACATTCACGGGCCTCAACTAGTGCCCCACTTAACTTCACAACTCGGGTCTCAACAAGCACACGTGGGCCTCAAGTAGCGCCCTACTTAACTTCATAAATTGTGTCTCAACAAGCACCTGTGGGCCTTAAGTAGCGCCCTAATTACTCCAATATGCTCGGGTCTCAACAAGCACCCGTGGGCCTCAATTACCGCCCATCACGTTTACTTTATGAGTATAAACTTGCACTCATAATCATCACATCCTTTCTAAGCTTGACCTTTCACGTTCTCCTCCCAAAGGTAAGAAAATGTAGGAAACCTTCATTGCCTGAATAGAAGTAGCGCCAGGTTCAGGGTACAAACCTTAGACTGGCGTAAATATTTCACTCCTATTCGGGTAGCTCGGGTGCCTCGCACCAGAGGATCTTCACAATCTAGACGGATGTAGTGTTAGGTTCATGGTACAATCCTTAGATTGACGTAAATTTTTCACTCCCACCTAGATAGATCAAATCCCCTGGACTGAAAGTTCCCTGTGGGACAATGGAGGTGACGGATGTCTTTCTGCCTCACATACTCTCATGAACCGCTACATGCCATCTTATCTGGACCTTTCCTGTTCTTCTCTGCGAAGGTAAGTATGGAAACCTTCACAACCCGAATAGAAATTAAGCCAGGTTCAGGGTACAATCCTCAGACTGGCGTAAATATTTCACTCCTATTCGGGTAGATCAGGTGCCTCGCACCGGAGAGCCTTCACCATCTAAACGGAAGTAGCGTCACGTTCAGGGTACAATCCTTACACTGTCATAAATATTTCACTCTCGCCTAGATAGATCCAGTACCCCGAGAAATATGGTTCTTGTATGACAATGGAGGAGACGAATGTCCTTTTTTACTGCTTACTGTGACCAACCTTCGACGAGGGGCGCGATCCTCGGCGGCGTGTCATGGAGGAGTCGGGAAAATAGGCTCCCGTGTGCCATGGAATCATGCTCGGAACGTGACCGGCTATCAAACAATCGGTCCCTTTGACATATTCCAATAGTATATTTGAATAGACGATTGCTGTAGACACAGACTCTTCGGTTTTAAAAATATTTTGACCCAACATCCAATTTGATGAGTTTGAGGTTGATCGACTACACGATAGGCGGTACATTGCATTTCTAATCCACCATAAGTTATTTAATTTTCTATCCTCCAGCATACTAAAATGCAATGAACCTGACTTCTATCTTACCTGTCCCCTAGTCGATTGACCTCATGTCATAAAAAAAGATGCGAAAAATTCAGAATATGACGAAAAAGAGTGGGATTTTATTTTAAAAAGATTGAAGAGTCATGTCTATACATAATGCCTGCGCAACTTGGAAATATGCCAAGTCCGTGGCAACTACTCTCCGCTTATATTCATCATCTTATACATTCCTTCTCTCACCCCTTCCGTATTTCAATACGGAACTTTCCATATAGAGCACAACTTGCCAACATATTTAGTTAATAGCAATAAACAAACTTGTAATTACATACCTCCGTTCGAATAGTCATTCTCTTTATGAAGTTATCAATGCATCAATAATGTATATTCCACATACGTCAATAAGTCCATTAGCAACATTGAAAATCCCAACACACGATAATAATGTTCGCATTGTTCACTCGCTTTGGTGTTACAGGTTTCTCGGGGTCTAATATCTGGGCCTCCAGTGCCTCATTTAGTATACCTGGCTTTGCAGTAACAGTCCCTAATATGACTGTGGTCGACTCTACCACTTCCAGTTGTAGGTTCTCCATTTCTTTTAACAATGTGTTTGTTAGCACGAAATGGGTTTTCCTGCTCAATGCGTCGGCTACTTGGATCGCTTTTCCGGGGTGGTACTGAATGTTCAGGTCGTAGTCTTTCATCAGTTCCAGCCATCTTCGTTGTCTCATGTTCAGATCCCTCTAAATGAATAGGTACTTCAAACTCTTGTGGTCGGTGAATATCTCACACTTTACGCCATACAAATAGTGTCTCCAAATCTTGAATGCGAATACCACCGCGGCTAGTTCCAAATCGTGGGTCGGATAATTCAACTCCTGCACCTTCAGTTGACGTGATGCGTATGCTATGACTTTCCCGCCTTGCATTAGTACGCACCCGAGTCCTTCCTTCGTGGCGTCGCTACCGTGAAGTCGTGTCCCGGTGTGGGTAACACCAATATTGGTGCCGATGTCAACTTCGTTTTAAGGCACTCGAAACTCTCTTCACACTTCTCATCCCACGTATACCTCGTTCTTTTTGGTCAGGTTTGTCAGCGGCTTGGCTATCCTAGCAAACCCTTCGATAAATTTCCGATAGTACCGGGCTAATCCTAAGAAACTTCTTACTTCTCGAGCGTTTGTCGGTCTTGGCCAATTCATCACTGCTTCTATCTTCGTTGTGTCTACCGTCAACCCTCTTGATGATATTTAACGTGTCCTAGAAAAGCTATACTGTCCATCCAGAATTCACACTTGCTATACTTGGCATACAACTTCTCTTGTGTGAGGGTCT
Source organism: Utricularia reniformis (assembly GCA_009725065.1). NCBI lineage: Eukaryota > Viridiplantae > Streptophyta > Magnoliopsida > Lamiales > Lentibulariaceae > Utricularia > Utricularia reniformis. The sequence continues at coordinate 93,449 of RWGZ01000940.1, forward strand.
GTAACACTATTCTCAGATGTCGCTCGTGTTCCTCCCGGTTGCGAGAGTAAACTAGGATATCGTCAATGAATACCACTACGAACTTGTCTAGGTACTGGCAAAACATCCGATTCATCAAATCCATGAAGATCGTTGGGGCGTTAGTCAATCCAAATGATACACTGTACATTCGTAATGGCCGTATCTCGTTTGAATGGCCGTTTTTGGTATGTCCTCTTCCTTCACTCGGACTTGATGATACCTTGACCTCAGGTCCAACTTTGAGAACACCTCCGTGCCTTGTAACTGATCAAATAAGTTGTCGATCCTCGGTAATGGATTCTTGTTCTTTATCATAACCTTGTTTAACTCCCGATAATCGTAACACAGTCTTAACTCACCGCTTTTCTTTCTAACAAATAACACCGGTGCTCCCCGAGGGGAGTTGCTTGGCCTAAGGAATTCGTTTTGTAATGGTGACTCAATCTGTTGTTTCAGCTCCTGCATCTCTCTTGGTGTCATTCGGTATGGGGCCTTGGAGATTGGTTGTGTTCCGAGGATCAATTCTATTTCCATTTCCACTTCTCTTTGGGGTGGTTGACCCTGTAGTTCGTCGGGAAACACATCACTGTATTCGCAAATTACTGGAACTGACTCCAATGGTGTCTCTTCCTTCTCAGTGGTGACAAATGCTAGCCAGTTCGACCGATCACTATACTCTCCATCCTCCCCCATAATCGGTTTTCCGACTAGGTCTCTTTTCTCCTCTCGAGGCGTACTAAAAGTGATCGTATGTTCTCGACATTTCACTTGCGCATCGTACTTTGATAACCAATGCATTCCCAATTTAGGATCGAATCTCATATCCCCTAACTCAATCAAATCTGCCTCTGTTCGTGTCGTATCCACTTCTAACGCGCATCCCTTTTAGATTATGTTTGCCTCCAGAGCTTCGGATCCCGGTGTTTTTACTTTGATTTTAGCATTACTTCCCATTCCCCAAACCGTTTCGCAAACTTCTCCGACAAAAACGAATGCGTCACCTCACAATCAAATAATATGAAAGTTGTAAAACCATTAATATGGAGTGTACCTGCCACGACGTCTTCGGCCTCCGAGGCTTGTTGTTTGTTTACAGCGAACACTCGAGCATTTCCAGTGATGCTTTCCTTCGCTGTGCATTCGGAAGCCCAGTTTCGATCTTTCTCTTCTTTGTGCATTCCCGAGCAAAGTGTCTTTTCTGGCCGCACTTAAAACAACTGTTAGTTCATGCCCGACATTCTCCAAAATGATTTTTCCCGCATTTTGTGCACACAGGCCTGATCGGGGGTCCTTGTGCAGATCCGAAACTCTATGTAGTGGCCTTTCCATTCCATTCCCCTCATCCCTGAACATCACTCCTCGTGGAGCTCCTGGTGCATTCCTTATCCATTCTTAACATTTGTAACGACCCTCATTTGGGCCTAGCTGTTTTGTTAAAACGTGCTGAATAAAACAAAAGCATACGAATATAAACTTAAAACGTAGTTTGAAAACATCAAGTTCGACATCATAACTTAGAGTGTTCTCCAAAGGACCGGACTCTATTACCGGACAACCGACGACCTCCTTCCCATGCCCCTCTCATACCTCGTCCGCATCACCAACAAAATCTGTAAAGCGGTCACAATCTATTAAAGGAAACTTCACACACACTACACATTATCTTTCTTACTTTTTAGTTACATCATACACGCACACATGAACCATTTCACTTAACCGTTTTCTTATTTCCCTCTTCTTTTACCCATATCATTTCCATCATTCATTAACTTTTCTGTTGCCGAGATTAACATGCTCGGTGCATGTCCCGCCCAAGCCAACCGTTAGCTGTTGGATGACTCGACGGGCCATATGCTTCCCTTCCCCGGGTGGGTACTTAGGCGCTACCCCTTTTTCCACCCGGATCCGTTCCGCCCTCTTCGTACGTATCTTTTCCTCTTTGGAACTTATCGTTCCCTTCATCAGGCATGCCCTTCCTTTGGCGAATCGTGTACTAAGCACGATGTCGGGTTCGGTCGGACGGTCCATCCTTCCTCACCCCGAGTCNTGTACTAGGCACGATGCCAGGTTCGGTCGGACGGTCCATCCTTCCTCACCCCGAGTCTTATTATCGTTTATCTCGTTCATTCGTATCTTTTCTTTTCTTTTATTAATCCAATCCCGTTCCTTAAATCTGAACCTTCCCTTACTATATCGTGTTCACTCCGCTTACCGTTGCTTTCGCTTGCTATAGTCTTTCCACGCTTTCCTGCATTTCGTAATAGGTTTTAGTTACTCGAATTTCGACGTTATTATCCTATCGTTAGCTATGTGGTTACCGTAGACCTTACGTGTTCCTTTCCTTTCACGATGCGACGTCGAGACGCGACGAAAACACTTAAAATTCGTTTTTCCGCGATAATTTTACTTCTTTCCTCGAAATTCGCGATAATTCTATGCTGAAACTCCATATCCGCGATAATTTTACACTTCAGAGCATTTTCGCGATAAAGTTACTCACATTTTAATTTCCGCGACAATTCTCTTCACCAAGGAAATCCGCGATAATTCTCAGAAAGAAAAGCGGCGACTACCGAGAATTAAACAAGGTCACGATAAAGAATAAGTACCCGTTTCCTAGGATCGACGACCTGTTTGATCAGTTAGAAGGTGTGAAGGTATTCTCAAAACTAGACTTGAGGTCAGGATACTATCAAGTTCGAGTGAGAAAAGAAGACATACCGAAGACATCCATTCGAACGAGGTACTGCCATTACGAATGCACAGTTGTACCGTTTGGATTAACTAATGCACCAGAAATTTTCATGGATTTGATGAATCGGGTGTTTCGTCAATACCTAGACAAGTTTGTGGTGGTGTTCATTGACGACATCCTAGCTTACTCTCGTAACCAGGAAGAACACGAGCAACATCTGAGGATAGTATTACAGACTCTCAGACAAGAGAAGTTATATGCCAAATACAGCAAGTGTGAATTCTGGATGGACAGCATAGCTTTCCTAGGCCACGTGATATCAGCAGGGGGGGTGACGGTAGACCCAACAAAGATAGAAACAGTTACGAATTGGCCAAGACCGACAAATGCTCGGGAAGTAAGGAGTTTCTTAGGATTAGCCGGGTACTACCGGAAATTAATCGAAGGGTTCGCAAGGATTGCTAAAACGTTGACAAATTTGACCCGAAAGGAAACGAGGTATACGTGGGATGAGAAATGCGAAGAGAGTTTTGAATGTCTCAAAACGAAACTGACATTTGCGCCAATACTAGTATTACCCACACCAGGGCAGGATTTCACGGTATACAGCGACGCATCGAAAGAAGGACTCGGGTGTGTGCTGATGCAAGGGGGGAAAGTTATAGCATATGCATCCCGTCAATTGAAGATACACGAGTTAAACTACCCGACACATGATTTGGAATTAGCCGCGGTGGTATTCGCACTCAAGATTTGGAGACATTACTTGTACGGTGTGAAGCGCGAGATATTCACCGACCGCAAGAGTTTGAAGTATCTATTCACTCAGAAGGAGCTTAATATGAGACAACGGAGATGGTTGGAACTGATAAAAGATTATGATCTGGACATTCAATACCACCCCGGAAAAGCAAACCAGGTAGCCGATGCACTGAGCAGGAAGACTCATGGCACGCTAGCCAACACATTGATAAGGGAAATGGAGAGCCTGCAACTGGAAATGGTAGAATCGACCACAGTCATGTTAGGGACGATTACCGCAAGGCCGGGGATACTGGAAGAGTTACTAGAGGCACATATATCAGACCCTGAGAAACCTGTGACGCGTAAAGGGGGAAACATGACCGATAAATTGGGAATATGCAAAGGAAGCGATGGGCTAGTCCGAATGAATGAACGTATATGGGTACCAAACATGCCAGAACTAAGAAAGAAGATTATGACGGAAGCACACTGATATTGCCTGAGGTTATTTATGTAATTTTGTTAACCTCGGGGCTCGTCCGACGTGGCCATGTGGTATTTTCGGTATTTTTATATGTCTATCGCGAGGCATATCCCAGGGGTATTTTCGTAATTCAGGCATGTTTGGTACCCATATAATATAATAAATACCATGCTGATCCCGAAGCTTCGGGAACCAATCCGGACAAGATGTTAGTCGGGAATACGATCAGAAAATTCCCGAGAACTTCGTATATCAGTTCTTTGCCTTTAGATAGCGAATACGCAGCCAATGAAATACGCAGCCAATCTGCACCTGACCGATGCACTCCCGGGTGGCAAATGACGAAAATACCCCTGGTCCCGTCCGGGGCCGAAATGACCCGAAGCATCTCAAAATGCTTAAAAAGACTTTATATGGGGCCCAACGAGCCAGAATAACGAGAATACCACTTGAGAATGCCATCCGATAAAAATATAAAAATACCGAAAATACCAATAACCACGTCGGACGAGCTCCCGGGTAAGGACGGATACAAGAGAATATACCCGGGAAATATCACACCCAACTCCAACCTGTGCACACAAAACTAGTTGGTTTTAATAATAGCGTCGTTGCGGCTGAGGGATCTGTTTTTCTGCCGGTGACTTTGGGCGATCCCGAAATATCAAGAACTTTGATGGTGGAGTTTGTGGTGGTGGATCTTCCTATACTCCCATATAACGCAATCTTGGGGAGGAGTTGTTTAAACTTATTCGGAGCTGTGGTGTCTCAACCACATTTGATGATGAAGTTCCCGACACAATTAGGGGTTGGGAAGATGAAGGGAGATCAGGAGCTGGCGCGATCATGTTATAATGTGATGTGCAGGAGTGGTATGGATGGATCGAAAGCAAAGTCACATGTTTATATGGTGGAATTCTCGTCTGATGAAGTTATTGAAACGAATGACGGACCCTCTCTTAGGAAGTTTAAAGAGAACGACATGAAGATGTAGCCTTTGGGAATCAAGACAGTGCCTTTATTCCCGGGCAATCATGAAAAGATAGTGACAATCGGTTCCGAGTTGTCACCAGAGTTTGAGAAGGAGGTAATTTCTTTTTTGCGAAATAATGTAGATGTTTTTGCTTG
>RWGZ01000940.1:113138-137605 GCA_009725065.1 Utricularia reniformis
AGTGTTGCTTTGCTCTTCGATTGTTGCAGTATTTGCTCGTGGTTCCGGAACACGATCAATATCTTCCTCTGAGGCCATATTATTAACAGGTTCCGTGGTGGCATTGTTCCTTCGGGCCCTCCTTTGAGCTTCATCTTGCTCCAATTGGGCGATTAAAATACGCCTTCGCTCTTCCAAATCCTCTTCGATTTCTTTCTGATCCACAGATCTAGAGCGCGTAGGTGGCGGCGGATGGGCGGTGTTACGGACCGCAACTCGGCCAACTCGTGCGAATTCATAACATTTGGATAAACATTCGCGTGATTGAGGGTAAAAACTTGGTCCCCCCAGGATAAAAACCCGCTCCGGGAGGGACGAATAGTCACATTTTGAGCAGGGGGCTCCTCCAGAACTGACGACCGAGCCCCTGGTAACACAGCAAAATCATCATTAATTTGAGGAATAGGATCTGCCTCAAATTCTTCGTCAAAAGTATCTTCATTTGAATTCCGAGTAGTCATGATAATAGAAATCCGAACTCAGCAATAAAGCTCTCAATGGGATAAAAATCTCGAGTCCCCACGGACGGCGCCAAACTGATCTAGTCTAAAAATATTTTGGGTATTTATTTTTAGATCAGTCAATTTATAATTTACTTGAAATTAGATTGTTGTGGGGACACAAGCGATATACGATGTTGGACCCACAATGTGTGAGCTTACGTCCTCGGGAGAGCAAAGCTCTACCTTGGTTTTTACTATAATATTCGGCGAGTACAATTACAATGATGTGATAGCAACAATACGGATGAGAACGGCTCGTGAAATGATCGAAAACACTCAGTCGGGCTCAGAAAGCTGACAGCCGCGAGTTGTGGTTGATAACTTGCAAAAAATATTGTACTAGCAGCGCAGCCGGCACTGTACAAACAGTGCAGAGAACACTGTACGGTGAGGAACTCGCGAATAGTAATTGCAGATGCGAGTTCTCGTGAATAGTAACCAGGTGCGGGTGGCCGCGCGAACTGGTACGAGTTCTGGCTAATAGTGACCAGATGAGGGTGGCCGCGCGAACTGGTGCGAGTTCTCGCGAATAGTGACCCAGATGAGGGTGGTCGCGAGTTTACGTGCGAGTTCTCGCGAACAGTGACTGAAATACGAAGTCTCGCGATTTGGTGCGAAAGTCTTGCCTTGGAGATGCAAAAAGGGGTCCGAATCCTTTCTCAATGCCTTAGGACTCTTATTTATAGAGAAATGTAGCCCAATCAACAAGTTTAGGCCCAAGAACCCAATTTCATTAGAGTAAGCCCAAGTCACCTAAATGATATCCAATTAAATTAGAAGAAGTGCAGTTCCACAACAGAACTTCGGAAATGCATCTCGGTCTAGAATTAGGCGGGAATATCGATGAGAAAATACCGGAGGACCTCGTAAAATAATCGACTGCTTCCAGATAGCGAATACGCGGCCACATAGCATCATTGCACCCGGGTGGCAAATTTCGAAAATACCCCTGGCCCCGTCCGGAGCCGAAATGACCCAAAACATCTCAAAATGCTTACATAGACTTTATATGGGGCCCGCCGGGCCAGAATTGTGAGAATACCACTTTAGAATGCCATCCGATAAAAATATGAAAATACCGAGAATACCAGTAATCGCGTCGGACGAGTCCCCGGGTATGAATAAATACAAGAGAGTATACCCGAGTAATATCACTTTCGGTCTTCTGATTTGTGAAAAGCAGTTTTTATGGTACTTTCATATTTCGGTTTACTATCCGAATATATGGTTGTTATTTCTAATCCTATATTAATGCGATGTTCGGGTATTCTATTTAGTTTGCATAATTGGACCGTTGGATGTTTATGAAATTTATTTATATTAGTCTAGACGTATTGATTAATGTTCGAGACGGTGGAGATTGATTTTGAATTCTCTTTCGGTTTTAAATTCACGACGAACATTCAAAGTTTCAATCTGCATTTTCTGATTTATTGAGTTGTGATATTCTATATGTAGTGCTTTATTTCACCTTTGGATTATTCTGAAATTTGCATATATTATTCACGACACATTGTGCTATGTTCCCAACGGTGGAGATCAGTTTCGATAATTATTTCGCTGTTCAAATTATCGACGGACAAACAATATTTCTTATTATCCAGAATTCATTATTTTTGGATTTCTAATATGGATATGATTATTTCATCTTTGGATCGTTGTGAGACTTATATATATTGATCAAGACGGATTATTCATTGTTCTGTACGGTCTTCGTTGTGAAAAGTGCAGATCGATTGATTTTATTTATTTCGGATTTTAAATTATGTAATCCAAAGAAGATGGATTTCTATATTTTATGGATTGAGATGATNAAACAGTGCAGAGAACACTGTACGATCAGGAACTCGCGAATAGTAACTGCATATACGAGTTCTCGCGAATAGTAACCAGGTGAGGGTGGCCGCGCGAACTGGTACGAGTTCTCGCGAATAGTGACCAGATGAGGGTGGCCGCGCGAACTGGTACGAGTTCTAGCGAATAGTGACCAGATGAGGGTGGCCGCTCGAACTGGTGCGAGTTCTCGCGAATAGTGACCCAGATGAGGGTGGTCGCGAGTTTAGGTGCGAGTTCTCGCGAACAGTGACTGAAATACGAAGTCTCGCGATTTGGAGCGAAAGTCTTGCCTTAGGAGATGCGAAAAGGGGTCCGAATCCTTTCTCAATGCCTTAGGACTCCTATTTATAAAGAAATGTAGCCCAATCAACAAGTTTAGGCCCAAGAACCCAATTTCATTAGAGTAAGCCCAAGTCACCTAAATGATATCCAATTAAATTAGAAGAAGTGCCGTTCCGCAACAGAACTTCGGAAATGCATCTCGGTCTAGAATTNGATAAAAATCTCGAGTCCCCACGGACGGCGCCAAACTGATCTAGTCTAAAAATATTTTGGGTATTTATTTTTAGGTCAGTCAATTTATAATTTACTCGAAATTAGATTGTTGTGGGGACACGAGCGATATACGAGGTTGGGCCCACAATGTGCGGGCTTACGTTCTCGGGAGAGCAAAGCTCTACCTTGGTTTCCACTATAATATTCGGAGAATACAATTACAATGAGATGATAATGATAATACGGGCGAAAACGGCTCGAAAAACGATCAAATCTGCAGTCGCGTTCCACTGGATGCGAGTGATCAGTGCAGACAGACAGGCTGGTCGCGACCAACGCGGTTGGGCGCGAGAGGACCACTGGTTGCGGGTGGTCGCTGGTCACGACTAGTTGAACTAGCCACTAGTCGCGACTGGTGCTATTTTGTCGCGGATAAAGACTGGTCGCGACTAGGTGAGTCTAGTCGCGGCTAGGTGGATTTGGTCGCGAGTCTGGGGTCAGGTTTTGCCTTGGGAAGCGTTAAAAAATCCGAATCCCCTCCAAGTGCACCGGACCTTGTATTTATAGAAAAATCCAGCCCAATTCCACTTACTTGAGCCCATAAGCCTATACTCCACTAAGCCCAAAATAATTAAATATGATCCAATTATAACATAATAAACGCCATGTTGATCCCGAAGCTTCGGGAACCAATCCCGGACAAGATATTAGTCGGAAATACGATTAGAAAATTCCCGAAGACCTCGTATATCAGTTTTTTGCCATCAGATAGCGAATACGCAGCCGCATAACATCGTTACACCCGAACGGTGCGCTCCCGGGTGGCAAATTACGAAAATACCCCTGGCCCCGTCCGGGGCAGAAATGACCAAAGCATCTCAAAATGCTTTAAGAGACTTTATACGGGGCCCGGCGAGACAGAATTGCGAGAATACCACTTGAGAAAGGCATCCGATAGAAATATGAAAATAACGAAAATACCAATAACCACGTCGGACGAGCCCCTGGGTAAGGATAAATACGAGAGAATATACCCGGGTAATATCATCATTTTTCACATAGTTCCGCATGTTCTACGTGTGATGATTTTGATTTCAATAAACTAGAATTCATGTTGTTAAAACATCAATACATGTTGTTAGAACATAGAATAACTTGGTTATACCATGATTTATGTGATTAAACTATAGTTTATATGCTATTACATTAGGTCATGTTGTTATGACTTGCACAATCATTCCGTTTTCGAACTTATTTCTTTTGTGTATACAACAAGTATTCGTGATTTTAGCCTTTATTTAGTTTTAATACACTTGGTTTTACCAAATTTACTATGTGATTTGAATGAATGTCATTTGGCTCATTTTTCACATAGTTACACATGTTCTTCGTGTGATGATTTTGATTTCAATTAAGCTAAAATTCATGTTGTTAAAACATCAATACATGTTGTTAGAACATAGAATAACTTGGTTATTCCATTATTTATGTGATTAAATTATTGTTTAAATTTTATGGCATGAAGTCAAGTTGTTATGACTTGCACGATCTTTCCGTTTTCGAACTTACTTTTTTTGTATATACAACAAGTATTCGTGATTTTACCCCATATTCACTTTGAATACAATTGGTTTTACCATATTTACAATGTGATTTGTACGAATATCATTTGGGTCATTTTTCACATAGTTCCACATGTTCTAGGTGTGATCATTTTGATTTCAATTAAACTTGAATTCATGTTGTTAAAACATGAATACATGTTGTTAAAACATAGAATAACTTGGTTATACCATGATTTATGTGATTAAACTATATTTTAAATGCAATGACATGAAGTCATGCTGTTATGACTTGCACGATCATTCCGTTTTCGAACATACTTTTTTTGTATATACAACAAGTATTCTTGATTTTACCCTTTATTATCTTTGAATACACTTGGTTTTACCAAATTTATAATGTGATTTGTACGAATCTCATTTGGGTCATTTGTCACATAGTTCGACATGTTATAGGTGTGATGATTTTGATTTCAATTAAACTTGAACTCATGTTGTTAAAACATGAATACATGTTGTTAGAACATAGAACAACTTGGTTATACCATGATTTATGTGATTAAACTATAGTTTAAATGCTATGACATGAAGGCATGCTGTTATGGCTTGCACGATCATTCCGTTTTCGAACTTATTTCTTTTGTATATACAACAAGTATTCGTGATTTTAGCCATTATTTAGTTTTAATACACTTGGTTTTACCAAATATACAATGTGATTTGTATGAATAGGATTTGGCTCATTTTTCACATAGTTACACAAGTTCTTGGTGTGATGATTTTGATTTCAATTAAACTAGAATTCATGTTGTTAAAACATCAATACATGTTGTTAGAACATAGAATAACTTGGTTATTCCATGATTTATGTGATTAAATTATAGTTTAAATGCTATGACATGATGTCAAGTTGTTATAACTTGCACGATTATTCCGTTTTCGAACTTACTTTTTTTGTATATAAAACAAGTATTCGTGATTTTACCCCTTATTCACTTTGAATACACTTGGTTTTACCAAATTTACAATGTGATTTGTACGAATTTCATTTGGGTCATTTTTCACATAGTTCCACATCTTCTAGGTGTGATGATTTTTATTTCAATTAAACTTGAATTCATGTTGTTAAAACATGAATACATGTTGTTAGAACATAGAATAACTTGGTTATACCATGACTTATGTGATTAAACTATAGTTTAAATGCAATGACATGAAGTCATGTTGTTATGACTTGCACAATCATTCCGTATTCGAACTTATTTCCTTTGTATATACAACATGTATTCGTGATTTTAGCCTTTATTTAGTTTTAATACACTTGGTTTTACCAAATTTATAATGTGATTTGTATGAATAGGATTTGGCTCATTTTTCACATACTTACACATGTCCTTGTGTGATGATTTTGATTTCAATTAAACTTGAATTCATGTTGTGAAAACATGACAACATGTTGTTAGAACATTGAATAACTTGGTTATACCATGATTTATGTGATTAAACTATAGTTTAAATGCTATGACATGAAGTCATGTTGTTATGACTTGCACGATCATTCCGTTATCGAACTTACTTTTTTTGTATGTACAAAAAGTATTCGTGATATTACTCCACATTTACTTTGAATACACTTTGATCTAGTCTAAAAATATTTTGGGTATCTATTTTTAGGTCAGTCAATTTATAATTTACTCGAAATTAGATTGTTGTGGGGACACGAGCGATATACGAGGTTGGGCCCACAATGTGTGGGCTTACGTCCTCGGGAGAGCAAAACTCTACCTTGGTTTCCACTATAATAATCAAGCGGTACAAATTCAATGAGGTAATAATGATAATAAGTGGAAAAATGGCTCGAAAAACGATCGAAAACGCTCAGTCGTGATCAAAAAACCGGCAGCCGCGAGTTGTGATCTACAACTCGCAGAAAACATTGTACTAACAATTCAGCCGGCACAGTACAAGCAACGCAGCCGGCACTGTACGAGCAACGCAGCCGGCACTGTACCAGCAACGCAGCCGACACTGTACGAGCAACGCAGAGAACACTGTACGAGGAAGAACTCGCGAATAGTTACTGCAGGCAAGAGTTCTCGCGAATAGTAATCCAGTTGAGAGTGGCCGCGAGTTTCGGTGCGAGTTCTCGTGAATAGTAACCCTGATGAGGGTGACCACTAGATTTGGTACGATTTCTCGCGAATAGTGGCTGAAAAACGAAGTCTCGCGAATCCGAGCGAAAGTCTTGACTTGGGAGATGCGAAAAGGGTCCGAATCCTTTCTCAATGCCTTAGGACTCCTATTTATAGAGAAATCTAGCCCAATCAATAAGTTTTAGGCCCAAGAGCCCAATCTCATTAGATTAAGCCCAAGGCACCTAAATAATATCCAATTAAATCAAAACAAATGCCATTCCTCAATAGAACTTCGGAAATGCGTCTCGATCTAGAATTAGGTGGAAATATCGATGAGAAATTACCGGAGAACCTCGTAAAATAATTCACTGCTTCCAGATGTCGAATATACAGCCACATAACATCATTGCACCTTACCGGTGCGCCCCCGGGTGACAAATTACGAAAATACCCCTGGCCCCTTCCGGGGCCGAAATGACCCGAAACATCTAAAAATGCTTACAGAGACTTTATACGTGGCCCAGCGAGCCAGAATTGTGAGAATACCACTTGAGAATGCCATCCTATAAAAATATGAAAATACCGAAAATACCAATAACCACGTCGGACGAGCCCCCGGGTAAGGATAAATATAAGAGAATATACCCGAGTAATATCAATAGTCCCCTGGTTTTCAGATTCAGAGTCTGAGTCGTAAACCATATATTAACAGCTCGTCTCGAAAGTCGATACATTCTCGGGAATTTTTTTTTTGGAAAAACAGTTAGTAGGGTTGAGAACCCCTCGCAGACGCGATCGTTTTGACATTAAGAACATCAGATTCTGAGCTCGGGCCAAAATCTCGGGATTTTTCCCGACACGAGGATCCGGCCCTATATATACCGGATCCCCCCTGTTACAGTACTTATTCGCGGAAACACAAACTCTTTCGCGACTTTTCGACCGATTTCTCGCGAATACTCTCAAAGCACAGTGACTCGCGACTTTACGAACGATTTCTCGCGACATCTCTCATTGCACAGTGAGTCGCGACTTTACGAACGATTTCTCGCGAGACACTTAATAAAATTAGGAAAAAATTATAAAAATTTGAAACACCTTAATTCCGAGAACTTCATATCATGTCTTCCGACTCCGCTCGTTCCTCGAACTCCGATGCCTCGTCCTCTCATTCCTCGGACTCCTCATCCAACTCGGGGAGTTCCAATTCGAGTCTTTCTGCTTTCCGTTCTCCAATTCCGAACCCTTATCCTCATTTCTTCGATCCACTCACACATCTCGAGAATACGACCGGTCGTCAGAGTCCTGCTATCAGTGCCCTAAAGTCTTTTGATCGGCCCTTTACCATGCACCCTCGAAAATGGAAATCTCTGGTGGAAGATTACCACCTCCCTTCCGATTGTGTTATATACATGCCGGGTCCTTCTGATCGGATCCTGCGTCCGCCGGTTGGCACCCATACGATTTGTCTCGAATACCTAGAGAGCGGTCTCCGCTTTCCGCTTCACCCTTTCATCTCCGCTCTCTTGACCACTTTAAACGTCCATCTTTTCCAACTTAACCCAAATGCAATATCTTTGGTGGTTGCCTTCATCATCTTCATGGAGACCAACGGGATTTCGACAACCGTCGATAGCTTTTTCCAACTTTTCCAGATCAGTACCGCTATCCATTATGGTGCCCAGGGCTGCATCTTTTTTCGCCAAAGGCACAAGAAATGCCCCTTCCCATTCTCTACTCCTCACTCGAATCATGACTGAAAGAAGCATTTCTTTTTTGTCACTGGTGTGGGTTCCACCAGATTATCCGTGCTTAGTCTTCCCTGGCGGTTTCCAATTGAAGGGGAGACTTTCCTTCCGGAGTCTTACTATCCTATCCCGCGATCCATTACTCCTAAGGCTTTGGAGAGGATACTTGCCGCGTGTGCTACATCGAAGACGCTATTCTATGCCTCGATCTTGGTCGCCTCCAACATTCTTCCGGCCCTTACCCATTTTAGTAGGGGACTATTAGGTATCTAGACCATACGTTAACACATAAACCATCTCAACACCTCTCCCTCGATAAGCACACCTTCCTAAAACCAGTGTATATATGTTCTTCAACCTTTTTAACTGTACTTCTCACGCGACTTGCTTGTTTTGCAGATAAAATAATGGCTCCCCCCGGAGATCGTTCGGAGCTAGGTGATAAGTTGAGATCCCTCCGTACTCTCGTTTCGGAGAAAGATGAGCTGATTTTCGAGATGGCGCCCGGATCTCGGAACCGCACTGCCGCGGACGAGTTGGCGCGGAGCTTGCAAGAAAGTGTGCCACAGGCAGAAGAGGTCCGACCGGCTACACCAACACCTCCTGCTCCAGTAACTGAGAATCCCGAGCCCGCAGGACATGAGCCATCTACAGAGGCCGCCGAGAGCCCTGAAGATTTAATTCCTGTGTCTCGGCCGTTAGAGCTTTCTGCTAGGGAGTTTTCGCCCGATGAAGGGATGTACGACTTCGCCGAGACACTAGTGGACATTGTCGGAGATGACGAGGAGGGCGAAATAAGCGTGGGTCAACCGACAGACCCACTGGTGGAGGAGATTGTCCGGGAGACCCATCCGAAGGAAAGAACAACTCAAGGAGCTTCTTCGGACAGAGGGAAAAGACCGGTGGAGGGCCCCACCGTTTTGGAGATCGCGGAACCCGATAGGAAGAGTGGGTTAATCGCCGAGTTCCTCGACGCCTTCCGAATAAGAGATATACCGAAACACATAGTGAAGGAATGGCTCGAGATGGGGCGTCAGGCTGGCCTGGTGCTAATAAAAGATGGAGTCACCTCTCGGATCCCGAGGGGTGATAGTGTTTCCAATAGACAAGCATTGACGTATTTTGAAAGAAATCCGTCACTACCGCCGCGTGGACGAGATGATCACACGGTATTCACCGACTTCGGTCGGTTGATGAGCCAGTTTGCGACCGCACGGCGCATGATGGGGGAGGTTTGTAATCAGATCGGCCATCATTACTTACTCTTTGTTTCATCCGTATCTTACATGTTTTTCGTCGTTTTTTGCTTTTCTTTCAGATGGAGCGGACTGTTGTGGAGATGAGCACCACAGCCGCAATAGGGGAGTACTGTATGCTCAGGCACTCGGAGCTTGACAGTCCGGACCTAATTGGAGAGCAGACAAAGAAAACCGCTGAAAAGTTGATACAGAACCTGCGGGAAAAGCATGCCCAAGATATGGCGGCGCTCCGGGGAGAACATAACAAGGCGATCGATGCCCTAATTCGGGTTCATCGCAGTGAATTGACGGAGTGTGCGGCGTATCACATCGGGAAAAGGCATGCTCTTGAGCAATCGATCGACACCCTCAAAACGAACGAAAAATATGCTCAAGACAAGTTGAAAAAGGCCAAAGATGCCAATGTTGATGATAAGAAGGCTCTCGGGAAGGCCTTGGAGGAGAACAAGGAATTAAAATCAAAGAATGAGTCCCTCCAATCCACCGTGGACAGTCTTCGGGCTCGAGCCGCTAGGTTGCCGTCCCAGATCAACGATTGTTTCCGGAAAATGATCTAGGAGTATACAGTGCATTCTCCAACTTTCAGAAACCTGGCGGCCCTAACTAATGCGACCTCGTCTGCTCTTTATTTTTTTAGAGGGAGTGTCCAGACACAAAGAATCTTGGGCATATCCCTAACTCCTGAAGAGAGGGGAAGACTTGATCCCAGTCTATCCGGTAAGTTCGAGCCTATGAATGCAGAAGATAAACTAGACTGCTCGGGGGATTCGTTCGGGGCGCTCCAATTCAACTNCATGTTTACTCTTTATTAATATATCGTCGATATAAACCTCCAAAGACTTTCCGATCATATCTTTGAACATCGAATTCATTAAACGTTGATAGGTGGCCCCAGCATTTTTCAACCCAAATGGCATAACTCTATAACAAAAAATGCCTTTTTTTGTCATAAATGAAGTAAACAACTTGTCCTCACAATGCATGAAAATTTGGTTATATCCCTTAAAGGCATCTAACATACTAAGCAATTCAAAGCCACAGGCCGCATCCACCATCATGTCAATGGCCGGCAGCGGATACGGATCCTTCGGGCATGCTTTGTTTAAATCAGTAAAATCGATGCAAACTCACCAGCCACCACTCGTCTTTGGGACCACCACTGGATTCGCGACCCAATCCTTGTATCTAACAGGCTCTATGAATCCTGCCTGCAGCAAACTTTCCACCTCCTCATCAATCGCCCTCTCTTTCTCAGGGGAAAACTTCCTCTTCTTCTGATGAACTAGTCGCACATATGGGTTAACATTGAGTCTATGAGAACAGACTTGGGGATCAACCCCCACATAATCCTGATAAGACCAAGCAAAAACATCTACATTACTTTGCAAAAAAGAAATTACCTCCTTCTCAACCTCTGGTGACAACTCGGAACCGATTGTCACTGTCTTTTCAAGATTGCCGGGAAATAAAGCCACTGTCTTGATTCCCAAAGGCTCCATCTTCATGTCGTTCTCTTTAAACTTCCTAAGAGAGGGTCCGTCATTTGTTTCAATAATTTCATCAGACGAGAATTCCACCATACAAACATGCGACTTTGCTTTCGATCCATCCATACCACTCCTACACATCACATTATAACATGATCGCACCAGCTCCTGATCTCCATTCATCTTCCCAACCCCTAATTGTGTTGGGAACTTCATCATCAAATGCGGTTGAGACACCACAGCTCCGAATATGTTTAAACAACTTCTCCCCAGGATTGCGTTATATGGGAGTATAGGGAGATCCACTATCACAAACTCCACCATCAAAGTTCTTGATATTTGAGGATCGCCCAAAGTCACCGGTAGAAAAACAAATCCCTCAGCCGCAACAACGCTATTATTAAAACCAACTAGTTTTGTGTACACAGGTTGGAGTTGGGTGGTTCCTTTTAGTGCCATCAGTTCAAAAGCTGCAAGAGTCAAAATATTGGTAGCAACTTCGGTGTCCACCAACACTCGTGAGACAGGATGATTAGCAATAATAGGAGAGACGACTAACACATCATCTTGTGGGGAGAAGACCCCAGAGAAATCCTCCGGTCCGAAAGAGATTGTCATGTTGTCCAAATCTGTCAACTGGACCATGTTCACTTCCATAAAACGCCCCTTTTGATGTAATGCCTGATAAGAACGTTTGCGGGCGCGATTCGAATCGCCGACACTTTTTCCCCCACGATAGTCATAATGTTGGGGCCTAAGTTTCCCCATCTCGGTTGGGTATTTTCAACATTCAAAATAGGTTGACCCTGGTTAGGGTCAACCGGAGGAGGAGGAGGTAGTGCTTGCTGATTCGCCGAGGCTGGTGGATAAGCATCATATCCGTACCCCTGCTGATTTCTTTGCGGCTGATGGTTGCCGCGGCCACAATAGTTGTTTCCTCTCCATCCTCCTCTCTGATTCTGTCTGCCACCATTAAAGAATCCTCTCTGGCCGCCTCCTTGACGCTGGCCACGTTGTCCTCCGTATCCACGTCCTCTTTCATTTGGCCGTGGTGCGTCGGCCCTTGGGGGTATGGGTGCCGTCCCCTCCGGAATACTTATATCGATTTTTCCCAGTTTAGACTCGGGTAGAGCCTCCATAGTGCTGATCAGTTCATCAAGGTGACCCAATTCTAACAACCTTTCTACCTTGGACATTAACTCCCGGCAATCATTGGTTGCGTGCCCGAAACTCCGATGGAAGCGACAAAAAACTTGGGACTCGTAAGTCCCCAGTGTTGGTTCATGCAAAGGATGAGGATAGCGAAGTGAACCTGCCTTCTTTTGCTCGTTAATCGCAAAAATCTGCTCATAATTGTATGTGGGAAATGCTCTCAACTTCGGTTTTGCATGTGGGACAATCTTGTCCGGCCCGCGACTTGCAACAATATTGTGGGAACCATATGCCCGCACTTCGATCACTCCATGATCTCGCAAACCTTCATCTTCTCGGATATGCTGTGTGCATCTCAAAGCCAAATCCTCCATACTTTCGTGGGGATCCCTATTCAAAGAATTACATAACGGATGCCCAGCTAGAATAAGCTGCAGCACCCCAACCTTCTCACTAACAGTGATCCGAGGTATTTTCCTACACTCGTCCTCGAAACGGGTAATAAAACCTAACAATCTTTCCGAAGAATCATACCGCAACGCGGTCAAAGAAGTAATAGACTTTATCGGCGTGTTAAAAGGCGCGAAAGCCGAATAGAATTGATCCTTAAAATCCTGATAAGAAACGATCGAACGTTTCGGCAACCGGTTAAACCATCAGAGGGTTGATTCTTTAAGAGAGGCGGCGAAGACGAAACACATGGCCGCATCACTGAAATTCATCAAACTTACATGGATTTCCAAACTCGACGTATGAGCATGCGGGTTAGTCGACCCGCGATACTGTGGAAGATCCTTAGACATTTCAATAAATTCGGAGCGAGTGGCTCCTATAATTGCCATGGAAAAAGGAGATAGGGCATTCGAAGTAATCCATGGACTTTGCAAAACTTCCAAAGATGGTGACGCCTTTCCTCGATTACCGATGGGCTCATTAACCCTCTCATTCTCAAAGTAGTCTCCCTCGTAAGCTAAGGTCTTATGAGTATCCCGGGTGTGCTTCCCGTACACTCGCCTCCTTTCCTGGCCAAGAGTCAGATTAGCCTCCAACTGGTTCATCCTAGCCTCGCTTTGCTCCAACTTCCCGCTCATCTCCTTAAATTTTGATTCTATCAATTCTCCGATCTTTTGTAAAGTGTTGCTTTGCTCTTTGGTTGCTGCAATATTTGCTCGTGGTTCCGGAACACGATCAATATCATCCTTCGAGGCCACATTATTAACAGGTTCCGAGGTGGCATTGTTCCTTCGGGCTCTCCTTTGAGCCTCAACTTGCTCTAATTGGGCGACTAAAGTACGCCTTCGCTCTTCCAAATCCTCATCGGTTTCTGCCTGATCAGCAGATCTAGAGCGTGCAGGTGGCGGCATGTGGGCGGTGTTACGGACCGCAACTCGGCCAACTCATGCGAATTCATATCATTTGGACAATTATTCGCGTGACCGAGGATAAAAAATTGGTTCCCTTCCGGATGAAAACCCGCTCCTGGAGGGCCGATTAGTCACATTTTGAGCAGGGGGCTCCTCCAGAATTGACGACCGAGCCCCCGGTAACACAGCAAAATCATCATTAATTTGAGGAATAGGATCCGCCTCAAATTCTTCGTAAAAAGTATCTTCATTAGAATTCCGAGTAGTCATGATAATAGAAATCCGAACTCAGCAATAAAGCTCTCAATGGGATAAAAATCTCGAGTGCCCCACAGACGGTACCAAACTGATCTAGTCTAAAAATATTTTGGGTATTTATTTTTAGGTCAGTCAATTTATGTGTTGGGTATTTATTTTTAGCTCTTATTAAGCGGGTTGGGTTATTTCTTGATGTGGATTATGACGATTAAGTAACCGATTAGAAGACCAAGCTCACTTGATAGATGAACTCAAACATAATGGGAGAGTGTCGTTTCAAAATACAAGAAGAGATCGGACGACTACACATTCTGATGATGAGATAAATGGAGAATTTAGTGATCAAAGCAATGCGAGGGATCGGCACACTAGTAGGAATCTCAGAAGAGAGAATTTCGAAAATGATGTAGATGACATCAAGATGAAGATGCCGTCATTTCAAGGAAAAAATGACCCAGATCTTTACTTGGAATGGGAGGCTAGAGTTGAACATGTTTTTGATTGCAATAATTATAATGAATTGAAGAAAGTTAAACTTGATGTTCTTGAGTTTACTGACTATGCTATTATATGGTGGGATAAATTGGTTTCGATGAGGCGAAGAGATCATGAAAGGCCAATTGAGACTTGGGAAGATATAAAGATTATTATGAGGAAAAGATTTGTTCCATTTCACTACCGTAGGGAATTGAATAATAAGTTGCAAGGGTTAATCCAAGGCTCAAAATCAGTTGAACAATATCATACGGAAATGGAAGTTCTCATGATTAGAGCACATGTTGAGGAAGATAGAGAAGCTACGATGGCGAGATTTTTGCGAGGCCTTAATAGATCAATTGCTGGAGTAGTTGAATTGCAACATTATGTTGAGATGGATGACATGCTTCATATGGCGATTAAAGTGGAAAATCAACTCCGGCAGAAGGCTTCATCTCGATCAGAGAGGATGCCTCCATCTAACAACACATGGAAGAAAGATTGGAATAAACAAGAAAGGAATGATCATAATCACAAACCCAAAACCTCGAAAGGAAGGGTTGCTAGTTCTTTGCAAAAAGATAGGGAATTCACGCCTCTAAGTTCATCAAGAAATAGAGACATTCGGTGTTTCAAGTGCCAAGGGAGAGGTCATATAGCCTCGGAATGCCCGAATAAAAGGAACATGATTTTAAGAGAAACTGGTGAAATAGAAACGGAAGATGAATTGGAGAACAATGACACCTTTTCGGAAACTAGAAGCAATGGAGATGAATATCCAGCAATTGGTGAATTCTTGGTAGCAAGAAGAGCCTTGAATATGAATATGAAAGATCATGATCAACAACGAGAGAACATATTTCATACACGTTGTCTTGTAAATGGAAAAGTATGCACCGTTATTGTTGATGGTGGAAGTTGCACAAATGTTGCAAGCAACATTTTGGTTGAAAGGTTGGCATTACCAACTCAGAAACATCCGCACTGATATTGCCCGAGGTTATTTATGTAATTTTGTTAACCTCGGGGCTCGTCCGACGTGGCTATGTGGTATTTTCGGTATTTTTATATGTCTATCGCGAGGCGTATTCGAGGGTATTTTCGTAATTGAGGCATGCTGGACCCCATATAAGGCTTCTGTAAGTGTTTTGAGATGTTTTGGG
This sequence comes from Utricularia reniformis, assembly GCA_009725065.1. Taxonomy (NCBI): domain Eukaryota; kingdom Viridiplantae; phylum Streptophyta; class Magnoliopsida; order Lamiales; family Lentibulariaceae; genus Utricularia; species Utricularia reniformis. The sequence continues at coordinate 128,617 of RWGZ01000940.1, forward strand.
TCATTTCGGCCCCGTACGGGGCCAGGGGTATTTTCGTCATTTTCCACCCGGGAGTGCACCGCTCAGGTGCAATGATATTATATGGCTGCGTATTCGCTATCTAAAGGCAAAGGACCAATGTACGAAGTTCTCGGAAAATTTCTGATCGTATTCCCGACTAATATCTTGTCCGAAGTGGTTTCCGAAACTTCGGGGTCAACATGGTATTTATTATATTGTAATTTGGAATATTTAATTATTTTGGGCTAAGTGAAGTGAACTAGGCTTATGGGCTCAAGTGAGTGGGTTTTGGGCTGGATTTCTCTATAAATAGGAGCCCCAAGGCATTGAGAAAGAATTCGGACCCCTTTTCGCATCTCCTAAGGCAAGACTTTCGCTCCAAATCGCGAGACTTCGTATTTCAGTCACTGTTCGAGAGAACTCGCACCTAAACTCGCGACCACCCTCATCTGGTCACTATTCGCGAGAACTCGTACCAATAGTCCGGCTCCATGGAATGCCCAAAAGCATTGTATCAGATCGGGATACAAAATTCCTCAGTCACTTTTGGAGGACACTTTGGGGTAAGTTAGGCACAAAGCTTCTTTTCTCCACCACATGCCATCCACAAACAGATGGACAAACTGAGGTAACTAATCGAACACTATCCTCCTTGTTGCGTGTTATGATTAAGCAAAATATTAAAGCATGGGAAGATTGTTACCACATGTTGAGTTTGCTTATAATAGGACTATTCATTCTACTACTAAATTGTCACCCTTTCAAATTGTTTATGGGTTTAATCCTTTGACCCCTATGGATCTATTGCCTTTGCCTGTTGAGGAATTACTTAGCTTTGATGGGGAAAAAAGAGCAGAGGATGTCCGTCACATTCATGAGAAAATTCGACATCAAATTGAGGAGAAGAACAAGCAATATGCAAGAGCTGCAAACAAAGGACGAAAAAAAGTTGTTTTCAAACCCGGAGATTGAGTTTGGGTACATATGCGAAAGGAACGCTTTCCAGCGCAACGAAATTCGAAGTTACAACCTAGAGGAAATGGTCCTTTCCAAGTTGTTGCTCAAATAAACGACAATGCCTACAAATTGGAACTCCCATATGAGTATAACGTAAGTCCCACATTCAATATATCTGACTTGTCCCCTTTTCATAATGATTTAGATTCGAGGACGAATCCTTTCGAGGAGAGGGAGAATGATGAAACAAGCAATAAGGATTCGACCACATATCTGAAACCAACTGAANCTTAGTGGAGTAAATAGGCTTATGGGCTCAAGTAAGTGGGTTTTGGGCTGCATTTTTCTATAAATAGGAGCCTCAAGGCATTGAGAAAGGATTCGGGCTTTAATCGCACTTCCCAGGCAGAACCTGACCCTTGACTCGCGACCAAAGCCACTTAGTCGCGACGAAACCTACTTAGTCGCGACCAGCCTTCCAGCCGCGACCAACCAGCTAGCCAGTCGCGACGAGTGGCTAGCTAAACCAAGTCGCGAACATTCAAAAAGTCGCGACGAGTGGCCAGCCAACCAAGTCGCGACCAGTCATCGACTCCCAGCGAACAGTGCCTCCTCGCGCCCAATCGCGTTGGTCGCGAATAGCCCGTCCGTCTGCACTGTTCACTCGCGTCCAGTGGAACGTGATTGCAGTTTTGATCGTTTTTCGAGCCGTTTTCGTCCGTATCGTCATTATCATCTCATTGTAATTGTATTCTCCAAATATTATAGTGGAAACCAAGGTAGAGCTTTGCTCTCCCGATGACGTAAGCCCACACATTGTGGGCCCAACCTCGTATATCGCTCGTGTCCCCACAACAACCGAATTTCGAATTAATTATAAATTGACTGATCTAAAAATAAATACCCAAAATATTTTTAGACTAGATCAATCGTGAAAGTCATAACAACATTAGTTTATGTCATAGCATTTGAACTATAGTTAAATCACATAAGCTATGGTATAACCAAGTTTTTCTTTGATCAAACAACATGTATTCATGTTTTAACAACATGAATTCGAGTTGAATTGAAATCAAAATCATCACACCTAGAACATGTGGAACTATGTTAAAAATGAGCCAAATGATATTCATACAAATCACATTGTAAATTTCGTAAAACCAAGTGTATTCAAACTAAATAAAAGCTAAAATCATGAATACTTGTTGTATATACAAAAGAAATAAGTTCGAAAACGGAATGATCGTTCAAGTCATAACAACATTACTTCATATCATAGCATTTAAACTACAGTTAAATCACATAAATCATGGTATTACCAAGTTTTCTTTGATCTAATAACATGTTTTCATGTTTTAACAACATGAATTCGATTTGAATTGAAATCAAAATCATCACATAGAACATGTGGAACAATGTGAAATTTGAGCCAAATGATATTCATACAAATCACATTGTAAATTTAGTTAAATCAAGTGTAATCAAACTAAATAAAGGCTAACATCATGAATACTTATTGTATATACAAATAAAGTTAGTTTGAAAACGGAATGATCGTGCAAGTCATTACAACATGACTTCATGTCATATCGTTTAAACTATAGTTTAATCACATAAATAATGGTATAACCAAATTATTCTATGTTCTAACAACATGTATTCATATTTTAACAACATGAATTCAAGTTTAATAGGAATCAAAATCGTGACACCTAGAACATGTGGAACTATGTGAAAAATGACCCAAATTATATTCGTATAAATCACATTGTAAATTTGGTAAAATTAAGTGTATTCAAACTAAATAAAGGCTAACATCACGAATACTTGTTGTATATACAAAAGAAATAAGTTCTAAAACGGAATGATCGTGCAAGTCATAACAACATGTCTTGATGTCATAGCATTTAAACTATAGTTTAATCACATAAATTATGGTATAACCAAGATATTCTATATTCTAACAACATGTATTCATGTTTTAACAACATGAATTCAAGTTTAATTGAAATCAAAATCATCACACCTAGAATATGTTGAACTATTTTAAAAATGAGCCAAAGGAAATTCATACAAATCACATTGTAAAATTGGTAAAATCAAGTGCATTCAAACTAAATAAAGGCTAACATCACGAATACTTGTTGTATATACAAAAGAAATAAGTTCTAAAACGGAATGATCGTGCAAGTCATAACAACATGACTTGATGTCATAGCATTTAAACTATAGTTAAATCACATAAATCATGGTATAACCAAGTTTTTCTTTGATCAAACAACATGTATTCATGTTTTAACAACATGAATTCCAGTTTAATTGAAATAAAAATCATCACATCTAGCACATGTGGAACTATCTGATAAATTAGCCAAATGATATACATACAAATCCCATTGTAAATTTGATAAAATCAAGTGTATTCAAACTAAATATAGGATAACATCACGAATACTTGTTGTATATACAAAAAATTTAGTTCGAAAACGCTATGATCGTGCAAGTAATAACAACATTAGTTCATGTCAAAGCATTTAAACTATACTTAAATCACATAAGTCATAGTATAACCAAGTTTTTCTTTGATCTAACAACATGTATTCATGTTTTAAAAACACGAATTCGAGTTGAATTGAAATCAAAATCATCACACCTAGAAAATGTGGAAGTATGTGAAAAATTAGCCAATGATATTCATACAAATCACATTGTAAACTTGGTAAAAAAAAGTGTATTTTTACTATATTATGGCTAACATGACGAATACTTGTTGTATATACAAATAAAGTTTGTTCGAAAACGGAATGATCGTGCAAGTCATTACAACATGACTTCATGTCATAGCATTTAAACTATAGTTTAATCACATAAATCATGGTATAACCAAGTTATTCTATGGTCTAACAGCTTGTATTCATGTTTTAACAACATGAATTCATGTTTAATTCAAATCAAATCATCACACCTAGAACATGTGGAACTATGTGAAAAATGACCCAAATGATATTCGTACAAATAACATTATAAATCTGGTAAAACCAAGTGTATTCAAACTAAATTAAGGCTAAAATAATGAATAAGTGTTGTATATACAAAAGAACTAAGTTCGATAAAGGAATGATCGTGCAAGTCATGACAACATGACTTCCTGTCATAGCATTTAAACTATAGTTAAATCACATAAATCACGGTATAACCAAGTTTTCTTTGATCTAACAACATGTATTCATGTTTTAACAACATGAATTAGGGATGAATTGAAATCAAAATAATTACACCTAGAACATGAGGAACTATGTGAAAAATGAGCCAAATGATATTCATTCAAATCACATCGTAAATTTGGTAAAATCAAGTGTATTCAAACTAAATAAAAGCAAAAATCACGAATATGTGTTGTATATACAAAAGAAATAAGTTCGAAAACGGAATGATCGTGCAAGTCAATACAACATGACTTCGTGTCATAGCATTTAAACTATAGTTTAATCACATAAATAATGGTATAACCAAGTTATTCTATGTTCGAACAACACGTATTCATGTTTTAACAACATGAATTCAAGTATAATTGGAATCAAAATCATCACATCTAGAACATGTGGAACTATGTGAAAAATGACCCAAATGATATTCGTACAAATCACATTGCAAATTAGGTAAAATCAAGTGTATTCAAACTATATAAAGTCTAAAATCACGAATACTTGTTGTATATACAAAGGAGATAAGTTCGAAAACGGAATGATCGTGCAAGTCATAACAACATGACTTGATGTCATAGCATTTAAACTATAGTTTAATCAAATAAATCATGGTATAACCAAGTTAGTCTATGTTCTAACAACATGTATTCATGTTTTAACAACATGAATTTAAGTTTAATTGAAATCAAAATCATCACACCTTGAACATGTGGAACTATGTGAAAAATGACCCAAATGATATTCGTACAAATCACATTGTAAATTTGGTAAAATCATGTGTATTGAAACTAATTAAAGTCTCACATCACTAAAACTTGTTCAATATACAAAAGAAATAATTTCGAAAACGGAATGATCGTGCAAGTAATAACAACATGAATTGATGTCGTAGCATTTAAACTATAGTATAATCACAAAAATCATGGTATAACCAAAATATTCTATGTTCTGACAACATGTATTCATGTTTTAACATCATGAATTCAAGTTTAATTGAAATAAAAATCATCACATCTAGCACATGTGGAACTATCTGAAAAATTAGCCAAATGATATTCATACAAATCACATTGTAAATTTGATAAAATCAAGTGTATTCAAACTAAATATAGGATAACATCACGAATACTTGTTGTATATACAAAAAATTTAGTTCGAAAACGGTATGATCGTGCAAGTCATAACAACATTAGTTCATGTCATAGCATTTAAACTATAGTTAAATCACATAAGTCATAGTATAACCAAGTTTTTCTTTGATCTAACAACATTGATCTAGTCTAAAAATATTTTGGGTATTTATTTTTAGATCAGTCAATTTATAATTTACTTGAAATTAGATTGTTGTGGGGACAGAAGATATATACGAGGTTGGGCCCACAATGTGTGGGCTTACGTCCTAAAGAGAGCAAAGCTCTACCTTGGTTTCCACTATAATAATCGAGCGATACAAGTACAATGAGGTAACAATGATAATACGGATGAGAACGGCTCGTGAAATGGTCGAAAAAACTCAGTCGGGCTCGGAAAGCTGACAGCCACGAGTTGTGGTCGATAACTCGCAGAAAATACTGTACTAGCAGCGCAGCCGGCACTGTACGAGCAGTGTAGAGAACACTGTACGAGCAGGAACTCGCGAATAGTAACTGCAGATGCGAGTTCTAGCGAATAGTAACCAAATGGAGGTGGCCGCGCGAACTGGTGCGAGTTCTCGCGAAAAGTGACCCAGGTGAGGGTGGCCGCGCGAACTGGTACGAGCTCTCGCGAATAGTAACCAGATGAGGGTGGCCGCGCGAACTGGTGCGAGTTCTCGCGAATAGTGACCCAGGTGAGGGTGGCAGCGCGAACTGGTGCGAGTTCTCGCGAATAGTGAACCAGGTGAGGGTGGCCTCACGAACTGGTACGAGTTCTAGCGAATAGTGGCTGAAAAATGAAGTCCCGCGATTTCGAGCGAAAGTCTTGCCTTAGGAGATGCGGAAAGAGTCCGAAAAACTTTCTCAATGCATTGGGGCTCCTATTTATAGAGAAATCCAGCCCAAAACCCACTCACTTGAGCCCATAAGCCTTGTTCACCTCACTTAGCCCAAAGTGATTAAATATTCCCAATTATGATATAATAAATGTCATGTTGATCTCGAAGCCTCGGGAACCAACCCAGACAAGATATTAGTCGGAAATACGATCATAAAATTCCCGAGAACCTCGTATGTAAGTTCTTTGACTTAGGATAGCGAATACGCAGCCACGTAACATCATTGCACCCGACCGGTGCGCTCACGGGTGGCAAATTACGAAAATACCCCTGGCCCGGTCCGGGGCCGAAATGACCCGAAACATCTCAAAATGCTTACAGAGACTTTATACGGGGCCTAGCGAGCCAGAATTGCGAGAATACCACTTGAGACTGCAATCCGATAAGAAAATGAAAATACCGAAAATACCAATAACCACGTCGTACGAGCTCCCGGTTAAGGATAAACACAAGAGAATATACCAGGGTAATATCAAACATGTATTCATGTTTTAACAACACGAATTCGAGTTGATTTAAAATTAAAATCATCACACCTAGAAAATGTGGAACTATGTAAAAAATTAGCCAATGATATACATACAAATCACATTGTAAACTTGGTAAAAAAAAGTGTATTCTAACTATATTAAGGCTAACATGACGAATACTTGTTGTATATACAAATAAAGTTTGTTCGAAAACGGAATGATCGTGCAAGTCATTACAACATGAATTCATGTCATAGCATTTAAAATATAGTTTAATCACATAAATCATGGTATAACCAAGTTATTCTTTGGTCTAACAGCTTGTATTCATGTTTTAACAACATGAATTCATGTTTAATTGAAATCAAAATCATCACACCTAGAACATGTGGAACTATGTGAAAAATGACCCAAATGATATTCGTACAAATAACATTGTAAATCTGGTAAAACCAAGTGTATTCAAACTAAATTAAGGCTAAAATAACGAATACGTGTTGTATATACAAAAGAAATAAGTTCGAAAGCGGAATGATCGTGCAAGTCATGTCAACATGACTTCATGTCATAGCATTTAAACTATAGTTAAATCACATAAATCACGGTATAACCAAGTTTTCTTTGATCTAACAACATGTATTCATGTTTTAACAACATGAATTCGGGATGAATTGAAATCAAAATCATTACACCTAGAACATGTGGAACTATGTAAAAAATGAGCCAAATGATATTCATACAAATCACATCGTAAATTTGGTAAAATCAAGTGTATTCAAACTAAATAAAGGCTAAAATCACGAATACGTGTTGTATATACAAAAGAAATAAGTTCGAAAACGGAATGATCGTGCAAGTCAATACAACATGACTTCATGTCATATCATTTAAACTATAGTTAAATAACACAAATCACGGTATAACCATGTTTTCTTTGATCTAACAACATGAATTCGAGATGAATTGAAAGCAAAATCATTACACCTAGAACATGTGGAACTATGTGAAAGATGAGCCAAATGTTATTCATTCATATCACATTGTAAATTTGGTAAAATCAAGTGTATTCAAACTAAATAAAGAAATAAGTTCGAAAACGAAATGATCGTGCAAGTCATAACAACATGACTTCATGTCTTAGCATTTTAACTATAGTTTCATCACATAAATCATGGTATAACCAAGTTATTCTATGTTTTAACAACATGTATTCATGTTTTAACAACATTAATTTAAGTTTAATTGAAATCAAAATCATCACACCTAAAACATGTGGAACTATGTGAAAAATGACCCAAATGATATTCGTACAAATCACATTGTAAATTTGGTAAAATCAAGTGTATTCAAACTAAATAAAGGCTTACATCACGAATACTTTTTCTATATACAAAAGAAATAAGTTCGATAACGGAATGATCGTGCAAGTCATAACAACATGACTTGATGACATAGTATTTAAACTATATTTTAATCACATAAATCATGGTATAACCAAGTTATTCTATGTTCTAACAACATGTATTCATGTTTTAACATAATGAATTCAATTTTAATTGAAATGAAAATCATCACACCTAGAACATGTGGAACTATCTGAAGAATGAGCCAAACGATATTCATACAAATCACAGTGTAAATTTGATAAAGTCAAGTGTATTCAAACTAAATAAAGGCTAACATCATGAATACTTGTTGTATATACAAATAAAGTAAGTTCGAAAACGGAATGATCGTGCAAGTCGTTGCAACATGACTTCATGTCATATCATTTAAGCTATAGTTTAATCACATAAATAATGGTATAACCAAGTTATTCTATGTTCTAACAACATGTATTCATGTTTTAACAACATGAATTCAAGTTTAATTGGAATCAAAATCATCACACCTAGAACATGTGAAACTATGTGAAAAATGACCTAAATGATATTCGTACAAATCACATTGCAAATTTGGTAAAATCACACGGTGATATTACACGGTGATCACCGGATTTTTGGCGCTACCAAAATTTCATGGGATGATCCATTTTATGTATACATTCACACGGTGATATTTAGTGTGATATTTTCCGGGTAGGATTTCGGTGGCATTTTACTATTCCATCTCGGTCAATTTATCGAAAATTTGGCATATTTTGAATAATTCAAAGGATTTCGCTCTGTGATACGGATATATTGGGGATCAACATTATTCTCGGTTATAATGAATGAGGGTTATATGGTGAACGTATCCGATACATCTACACATCTCCGCTCGCGAGGGAGGTTATTCTTCATAAGGTTGGCGTATATTGAGATACCTAAGGATCTCCTTGACAT